>JAKUCM010006033.1:0-23985 GCA_023374145.1 Lepidium sativum
GAGCCGTGGTTGAATCGGTATTAGGTACCGTGACCCGATTGGCATATTGATTCGGATTCTATCCGCGACCACGTCCCACGCCGCCTCGGCCTCTCCCCCGAGAAGTCGTTCGAGACGTTGGTCTGTCACCCCACCAATCCGGGTAACCGATCACGGAGAAACACCTCTCTGTTGGATGCCCTGTTTTCCCGCAATGACCACACACAACGCCACTTTCATTTTGTGTTCCTTTGCTTTTAATCGGCATGGTGTGAGCTATCAAAGCCGCGACCTCGGCTTCCTCAGAGTTGGCTTTTAGCAAATCTTCTTCATGTCGAACTATATTATACACTTCTTCCATGGTTTGTAAAGGAACACGAGCTGCGGTCGAGGAACGCACAGCCCTAAAACGATCATCCAAGCCATACAAGAATTGATGCACTCGGTCTTCGTCCCGATCAGCTTCCTGTTTGGTTAGTAGATCACACTCACAATTGCCACAAACACAACGACATATTGGTCTATGATTATTTAAGTTATCCCAAATACGATTTAGCTTACCATAATAAGTTTCAACTGTCATACCTCGTTGTTTACAACCGGCTAACTCGCCTTTTAATTGTTGTATCTTTGAGCATTCATAACGGCGAACCGCTTCCGAAGATGTTCCCACAGGTCGCGTGCCACTTCTGGATGAGTAATAGAGGAGCGCAACGTTGGTTTAATTGTCATTCGTATCCAAGAGACAAGCAAAGCTTGAATCGTCTTCCAATCCTAATAATCCAGAGAATTTTGAGGAGGTTTTTCAATAGTTCCATCGAGAAAGCCAAAATTCTTCCTTGATGTTAGAGCAGTCTTCAATCCGCACGCCCATTCATCATAGTTACTCCCTGTAAGAAGTGGATGAGAGATAACCGCACCTGGATTGTCTGCTGAAGACAAGTCGTAAGGAGAAATAGTTCTCCTTACTTCCACAGTCGGAATTGCCGCCAGAGGTGGAGGGATTCCTGACATAAAAACCTAATTTTGAAAAAAATCAATGGTTCAGGCTCTGATACCATGTAGAAAATAATGAGCTAAATTGTTCTTCTTTATTAAGTTAACCAAGAGGTTGTTTAAATAGAGAATACGAGGCCACAAAGTCGAGCTCTCTATTCATGGAATCGATCAAGTATCCCTTTAACTTAGGCAACAAGATACTTTTATCTTAACTTATCAACAATTCAAAATAAACTTAAATCTAACCAAACTAAACCAAGAGTTAACCAACCATCTTCCATACCTTTTTCCACATACGTGCGAAGTGGTAGTTATCATTTGTGTTTGGAAAGAGGGAGATCGAAGCTTTTATCATTTGTGTTTGGAAAGAGGGAGATCGAAGCTTTTTATCCGACTATTTCGACAAAATTACATGAGAACAATAAGTGCACTATTGTCTATTCTTCTCCACATCTCATACACTGACATTTAGGCATGCACAAGTGTTTTGCTTGTGACAAAACCAACTGACAATCCATAATTCCTTTGCAGGATTCGTGTTAGAGTTGTAGCAAAGTGGTCAAAAAATACGTAAATTAAGAAGTGTGAGTGTATTATGTCACTTCATGCATGTGTGAATCGTGTAATATGTTTGGGAAAAATGTATTAAAAATTAATGTTTATAATTCAGGTGCGGTTATCTCTGTGATAGTAACTGTTACAGGGTGTTATATTTGCAATATATCTCATATACATTGTTTGGAACACTAAAATTATGAGAATGCCGACATATTCAAATCCAATTATATTTTCTGATCTCATAAGAGAGACTATCAACTTATGAGCCATAACATGTCAATATGTGCTATACAAAATAACTTACATAGATAATCGACCAGAAAGATGAGGGATATCTTTAAATTTCATGAGGTAAAAAATTTATGCCAAGGTAAGCTAATATCAGTTTTTTCCAACAATATCTGGAAAATTGAATAGTATCCAAGTCAAACCTAGTACAAGGCTTTCCCCAATAGTGAACACTGAACTAAAGTGGTGGACGTTCTGAGATTCTGTTTTATTCTTTGCTCTATTGGATTATAGCTTTCCTTGTTTTGCTTAGTCTCAATTTGATTGGACTATGAATTGAGGGATTTCATCTCTTTTCAATCATTTTCATTACTTCTGTATTACCTTTGAGCCTTCTAGTATATCTGAAAATTGATGATTTTCTTCTTTTTTTCCGGCTCAAAACAAGTTAGCATAGGTTTGTGGTATAGTGCTTCAAACCATAAATATGAAGTTCGAGCTGTAGGGAACATTTCAAACCAGTTTTCCTCTGCCATAACGCGGTCCAACCTGCAGGGAACTGTGTGATCATGTTGTACTCCTCTCCAAGATAGTGTATCCCCTAAGAAATGTAAGTCAAATAACCCAGATTTCGATACAAATAATCTGAAATAAAAAAGTATCTCTCTAGCCTCTCAGTCCCTCATTGTTTCTCATCATTTGATTGGATATCGTTAGAATCTCTCATTATTATCCATGAAGAGTCTCTTATTTTAGCTAGTTCCAACATATTTGCCCATGTCTCATTTGTTCTTGATTTCTCTGTATTATAGTAGGTAAATGATGCAAATATTCTTTTATCATCATATCTGATCCGAGTGCCTATAACATCTGGGGATGCTGATGTGACCTCTAACTCAATTTTGTTTGACCATAGAATAATCTGACCACCACCTCTTTGACCTTGGGATGGGACAGTCTTGTGGTTAGGGTACATAAGGCTTGCTAGTTTATTTGCATCCAATTTCTTACTTTTATTTAATGGCCAACTTCCTTTTAGGGGAAAGTTTCCGCATTAGTGTTTTCCTCTTTCTTAAATTGATTCTAGGGAAAACTCTAGAACTGATTGCAATTTTCCTTTTGCTTAATGGCCTTACATGTTTCCTTTTCACTATCTCATTCCTCAGAGGACTATGTGGAATTGGATCATTTGCATAATCAGGACCCAGTCTATGGAGAACAAGAATTCTCTCTGTCCTTTGTATTTTAGGGGATGGCAGGTTTTGTAGTGTTCTCTCATGGGTATCTGCAAGGTTAAGATCATCATTAGCTATAAGTCTCAGCCTCGCCCGAGGATAACATTGGCTGACATGTATTGTATGGGTTTGTCGTAGTTGCTCTGGCCATACTAGTAGCTCTCCTTTCAAGCATCCAAGATTCCTCAGCATGTTGCCATCTATGTTTTCGAATTGCACCAGTTCAATTAGTTTCTTTCTTGCCATTCCACTAGTTCCAAGAAGTTTGTGGATGTATACTCTTTTCGCTTCTATCATTAGCAAGAAGACTCACAATTTTCTGGTTTGGTGTCTAATTTTTCCCTTAGGTTTATCACCAAAACTGCAAACCTTCATATCATGATTAAGTCGCCTACAATGGTAGTGATTAGGCAACTTTTCATACTTCAGGTGAACCATAACTTCGGTTCCATTCTCAAACGCTACTATTGTTCTCATTACAAGAGGCTTCAAGCCATTAACTTGGACTCATACTCTTATCGATGATGAGGTGATATAAATTGATTCAAGAATACCCAATCCTTGTCTAATGATAGTTTAAGGTTTGAGGGATTAATAGGTGGACATGGAGTCCTTGGACTGAAACTCAAAATGGAATAAGAGATAGAAACATTGGTTCAACTGTCACCTCCCATTTTTCGATGATCAACATC
This sequence comes from Lepidium sativum, assembly GCA_023374145.1. Taxonomy (NCBI): domain Eukaryota; kingdom Viridiplantae; phylum Streptophyta; class Magnoliopsida; order Brassicales; family Brassicaceae; genus Lepidium; species Lepidium sativum. The sequence continues at coordinate 3,692 of JAKUCM010006033.1, forward strand.
CACTTCCCGAAGTGGTAAAGTCTATTTCTCAAGACATTTTTCATATCTTCATCATTTTCAAAACTCGAATAAACCTTGTCCCAGGTCAGAACCCACTGCTCCAAAAGTTTTGTTCCAAATATTGAAAGAGGAAAGGTGTGTGAGACCAAATCCTTTGTTGGTTCCTATTTAGTGACTCTTCTGATCAGCATTCTAGCATGCTTCTTCATGAGTTCCGAGTTGTCAAAAGTGGAGACCCTCGCAAGCGGAACAACATCATCACTATCCTCTGTAATAGAACACCCTTTCCTTTCTCCGAGTACATTAACCTTTTTGCCATCTCTAGACTTGAATTGTGGGACAACAAGCACAATTAGCGCCTATACAAGTGCGAGATTCGCCGAACAAAAGCAAAACACCACTATAAGATTATAGTGTTTCGGTTTGGAATATGACTACAAGTAGGCCTGGGCATAATATCCGAAATCCGAACCCGAACCCGAACCTGAACCCGATCTGAAATACTTGAACCCGAACCGAACCAAAATCTATAAAATACCCGAACCCGAACCGAACCAAAATCTATAAAATACCCGAACGAGTTTCACATTATGAAAATACAGGTACCCGAACCCGATCGGGTAAAACCCGAAACCCGAACGGGTACCCGAAATATATAATATATTTACACAAATATTTATATATATACTTATAATTACACAAATATTTAAAATTATAATTACAAATAAAACAACTAATCAATTTATAATCAATATAACATTATAAAATTAAAATATTAAATAGTTTAATAAGTTGTGATTTTTAAAATTATTTTTTTGAAAATATTTTGATTAAAAAATTAGCTAAAAAATTCGGATAACCCGAACCCGACCCGAAATTTGATACCCGAACCCGAAATTTAATACCCGAACCAGACCCGCAAAAAATACCCGAAAGACCCGACCCGATCGGGCCCGGGTACCCGAATGCCCAAGGCTAACTACACGTTTTACAAATCTATCATCTTCCAAAGTTGGACAACATGGTGGAAGAGAAGACTGAACATTTTGGTAGTTTGTTTCCTTTTTTTGGAACCAAAACCACGTAGATAAAGAAACCACTATTGAGCTTACAAAACCTCTTTGTGGAACCGGGTCTCAGAGAAAATAATTTTGTACAAACACTCTTTAATTGCTACTGCATTTTTAATTTAGGGTGATTTACTCAACTACTCTAGAATTATAGGGTAATGACTTAAATATTTTAGAATTATTCATAATGACTCAAATAGTCTTATTTTTTCTTAAATTGCCATTTTCCCTTTTGAGATGTGTAAAAAAAACCTAATAACAAAAATGTCATTAATGAATTATGCCACATCAGTGCACACCAATCACGTAGATCTGCCGCCATGTCAGCTTAAGCTCAACCAAACTCCACCAAACTCCACCAAGCTCCACCAAGGTGTGGTAGAGTTTGGAGTTTTATTTGGTAGTGTGGTAGAGCTTAGTGGAGTTAGTAACGATAGTGTGGTAGAGCTTGGTAGAGTTTGGTCGACCTTGTCCACATGTGCTAGAGTTTGTGACTGTTGTGGTAGAGCTTGGCAGATCTTGGCAAAGATCATTTAACATAGTTTGTACAATGATAATTTTATCCCTTAGTTATTGCATCACCTACCTTCTTTCTCTAACTAACTTTACACAACCAACCACCATTGAACACATATCACCATTGTTGCTTTACCTCATTCCTTATCTTTTGAGCTTATTTTCTTTGTTTTGGATCTATGGATTAAATTATTTTAGTTTATGGGAGTTGAAAATTCGACCAAAATCATTGGTTCTTTGTAGTGGATACTTATTGTGGTTGTAAAATCATGAAATTAAGTGAAGATGTGGGTTATGATAAGTTTGCGAGGATGGTGCATGAAGATTTTGATCTAAATCAATAGATCTACAAGGTAAAACTGAGTTACATATCAAATGAACTCATGCATGCACTACCACAAGATACATCTCCTATCGTCATGACCAACAAGAGGCAATTGCGTGGGTATATGCAATAATTTTGAAAAAGTTAGTTCGTTTTTGTGTGGAGATTTCAAGGAGATCTCATGTTCCTGTGAAAAAAGTGTAAGACTTGAGCCTAAATGCAAGCCTTCCTTTAAAAAATCTGTTTCAATGTTTTGCAAAATCAATTTAACGTGTAATTGAGCTAGGCAGACTTTCAAACAAGAAGAGGAAATGTTGATTACGATGAAGAAGCATAAATAAGATTCAACTACTGCGAGGATGTAGATGGTGCAAGCCCTGGTGAGGAAGACTTCATATGTGTTCAGAGGAAGTGCAAAGAAGAAGATAGAAACGTCATCCTCCTAAGAAAAGAGATTCGACATTTAATGATGAGTACTTAGACATCAAGATAAGGTCACTTCAATTAGCTATTGGACATACTTAACCCACAAAAGACGATCTTGAGTCAAGCTAGACGACATTTTCTGTGTTACATAGGTTTGACTTTGATGTCGTATCATCATCGAAGATGTTATTGGTTATGAGATGTTGGGTTCCAAAGTGCACCTGGAGAGTCTGTGCTTCACGCCACGATACTGAGAGTCTGTATTTCTATGTCTGGGTATATTGTAGAGAACACACTTGCTCAGTTACAGAGAGGTCATCCCAGGTACGTCAAGCAACGCCCTATATTCTTGGTCGTTTATAATTGGATTTTGTTGGTGGTGTTGGGCCTTCTGTTCTTCCTACTCATGTTGCTCAAGCACTAAACAAAATTTTCAGTTTAAAGATACAATTATTTCATGGTAGACTTTTGAATGACGTTTGGTAGACTTTGGTTGACTTTTGGTAGACTTTTGGTAGACATTTAACAGACTTTTGGTAGATGTTTGGTAGACTTTTCGTAGATGTTTAGTAGAATTTTGGTAGAGTTTGATTGAGATTGATTTAGTTAAGCTTGGTATACGTTAGTAGAGTTAGGTTGAGTTTTAACTTTGCCTCTTTGTATGAAAATTTGTACAGATTAAGTACTGGAATGCATATCATACTTTTAGGGAAGCTCGGGTTCTAGTTACATGAACTTCAAAGAATAGTTTTGAAGAACTTCTCTTGTATTTGTATAAGATTAGACGAGCAAATCCAAGAACACTTATCAAGTTTGAAGTAGATGGAGATGATAAGTTCAAGTTTTTATTTATTGCATTCAATGTAAACATAAGTGGACTTTCATATATGAGGAAGGTTGTCGTTATAGATGTAAACATAAGCAGACTTTCATATTTTTTAGGTTTATTTTACCGCATCAACCAAACTCTATCAAGATATACCATAACTCAACCACACACTTCATAAATGTCAACCAAGCTCTATTCAATTTAAATCTTGTTATGTAGAAGGCAAACTTTTGTTATATTACTGCATAAGCAAATTTCGTCCATTACAAAATGAAATTAACTTTGTTAATTACTTATTTACAAACTCTACCAAGGTCCACCAATACATAGGTGAGTCTACCACTCCAAAAGCAATATATGCGATGCTGTAATCATTACATCCTTACCAACAGTTTCGTAACACTGATATGAATCAGTACATGAAATTGTCTCTGGTAGTTGAAGTTCATCAATGACCTCAACGCTGAATTTTATGCGGAAAAATGGACAAACGCATCATCATCTAGTCCCTTAAATCTGTGTCCAATGGCTACACTCAATAAATTTCTGCGTGTAAATGCCACATTCACTAGATTGCTGGTTCACTAAGGTACCCTTCACCCTAATGATAGAGTAAGCATTTGCCTTAACATGTTTCCATATTTATGGAGCTAGCATGCTCCTACACAGATATGGAATCATCCTCGCGAAGGGCCTGGTTGCATATAAAAACATAATCAACATTTATAAGTAAGATCTACACTTATTTATCTAAGATCTACCAAGCTCTACTAGGATCTACCAAGCTCTACCATAACTCAAACATTTCATAGAATTATACCAAGATCTACCAAGATATATCATAACTCAACCACACACTAATTGTTGATATACCACAACTCAACCATTCAGTGGCCTATAAAACTTACCTGACTGATTTAATCAATTGTTGATGCGGCACAGCTGAGATGGAGCAATCGTAAATTTTAACAACCTCCATAAGTAAATCGATCTACACCGCTACCCAATGGACATTTTTTATGTTGTGAGAAACGTATAATGTGTCAATATCTCGAAAACATTACTTATTCATTGGACACCATACAAGAGCTAGTCCAGTATACATCTGGCATATATATTCAAACATATACTTCTGGGGGTTTACCGTAAAAATCTATTACAGATTTTTACAATAAAAACGTTTAAACAAAGCTTTACCATAACTCAACAACACATTTCATAGAAGTTTCTTAAACTCTATCAAACTCTACCATAACTTAAACATACAATAATTGTTGATATACCATAACTACACCGTTTAATTATCTACAGAGAAGTTAAAGGACTTACAATTCGCGTATGATAAGGTGACACGAGCGATTCACTTTGCTTTTTTGTACTGGTACGAATGCACTGTATGAGTTAGGCACTATATCAACATCTATGAGGTGCCTAATAACAGAACTTCCTTCGCACGCGGATTTTTGCATTCAACGTTATCCTATCAGTTAGACAAAGAAATGATAAGTCTAACACAATCAATTCAATCTCCAGCAACGTCTACCACACTAACACTTAGCTCTACCACACTCTACTAAATTCCACCACACTATACTACATAGTCTGAAAATTCTAAAAATACCTGGTTTGCAGCGAAGGTACGTGGTCTAGATCTTTTGGGCAGCACATCCTCCATATGTATCCAATCCTTGCTTTCACCGGTCTCGATTGCTTTGTCCAAAATTTGGCATTCACTATCTTCTTGTAAACTTATGACGATGAGCTGGGAATTATCTTTAGTTGACTCCAAGGAGGTCACATTGGAGTTTTCAACTAACTACTAACCTTTGGGTTCCTAACAATTTTTAATGTTGGGAAAAAAGATCAGACGTTTCCTGCTCCTCAAACCTCCATTCCTTCTGCAAGCAAAAAAGAAAACAATGTAAGCACAACCAAAATCCACCAAGCTCTACCAACAATTTAAGAACTACCAAACGACATGTTGATTACTAGGAAGTCGTAGTGATGGGAAAAGAGTATGTGAGGTGTGCTACTCTTCAGTGATCTATTTCTTCTCGAATCAAACAAGTAATATAGTAAGGCAGCCAAACTCTACCAAGCTTTACCAAAGATCTACCACATGATTATATAAATCAATCAAGCTCTACCAAAGAACTATCAAACTAACATATATGTTTTCAGAGGGTTTTAATGCTGGGGAAGGTTGTGAGGTTTGCTACTCTTTAGAGATCCGAACTTTCTGCAAAACAATTCACGTTTAATGGTAAGGCAGCCAAACTCTACCTAGCTTTACAAAAGAACTACCAAATGATTATATGAATCATCCAAAATCTACCAAAGAACTACCATACTAACCTCTAGGTTTTCACAGGGTGCTATGCTGTGGACAAAGGTTGTGAGGTTGACTGCTCTACATATATTCTTTCCTTCTGGAAATAAAATGTAATAGAGTTAGTACACTTAAATCGACCAATCTCTACCATAGTTTAGCTCATACATATGTTTTAGATCTACCACAGTCAAAAATAAAGAAAAAATATATATTTCTATATCACATTATAAACAAAGTCTACCAAACTCTGACGCATAGTATACAAAGTCCCCATCACACATATCCAATTCATACAACATAAATAGTGTCTTTGATACGGTTTAGTCATAATCAAGTACACTCTTACGACCAATTTCTACCTAACTGAGGTCTCTGATGTTCCTCATATTTTGTCGGTTCTGGGATCAATCGATCCCAGATCCAGGTTCGTCTTCTTAAACGCGCAGAACAGTTATTTTTTGCGAAAACCCTATTGCCAAATTTTAGAAACTAGATTTCTCTCTGGTTTTTCATCCGTTTTCGACGATTCAAAAGTCTAATCCGCTTAAAATCTCGTCCTCTATCTGATTTTGTGGTTTATAACTCTGATTAGCAAAGGTATGCCCTCTAAATTCGAATTTTTGGTCTGATTTGGAGGTTGAATTGGGCAAAAGGGGGAACTTGTTTTCTTATTGATTTTCATTGATTAACTGATGCATGTGCCTCATTCTTACATAGATTCGACCCCCTCTTGCTGTTTGGATTGTTGAAATTCGATTAGAGATTGCTTGTTAGGTTGAAGAAGATTTTTTAGGGGAATTTCAAAAATTTTAAGCTTAATTTTGATTTGTTGTGCTTCAATTGATGCATTGCTGGATGTTGATTTTGTTTAATTAGAGAAGCAATCGAACCACTGATCATTTGTACACCTAGAATCTCAAATTCTGGTGAATTTTCTCGATCATAAAATCAATTTTTTTGGTTGTGTCTATGTTCTTTGTTTGTAGTTGGTGCGCACATTAACCTCCAATCCTAAAAAACCTACACAGAAGGTCAGAGCATCTTCAAAACTGCAGCGCGGTCAATCGTCCCTACAAGACGATATACCTGGACGAGGTCAACTTGGTGACTGTTTGCCGTGGCCGAGGCCGGAACAGACCTACTTTGTGGATAGTGTGGCTAACAGGGATGCCCCCACCCTTGTCAGGAATTCAGCAGCGTACAAGGACAAGACTGAGGCAGATGGTTGGAAGAGCTTTCACGAAAGGTTCTATGATCGACTCCTGACAAACACGTTGACCCCAACAAAGTTCCTTTGCCGCAAGACACTAGATAGGATGGGCGTTCTGGAGGATGTTGTTCAGCTGTTGGACAATCTTGGTCTGACCAAATTCTGCTTCGAAGCCTATCCACTGTATCCAGAGGTAGTCCGACAATTCTTGGCGACATGTGATCTGCACACATGCGCCGATCTCCACAGTCAAATCTATGCACAATATTTGACGTACCGGTACAGAGGAGCCCTCTACACGATCACGATTCAGGAGCTATGCCAGATCTACGGTTTTGATGAGTATGCGGTTAGGCAGAAACCATCAAAGAACTCTCCTCCAAAGAATGAATTGTGGTATGTGTTGTCAGGTGATGGGTATCAGGGTAAGGCGTCAAAGCTCACTCACATAAGGAATCCGGCCATTCGATAGTCGCCAAGCACATCGGGTCGACGATTCTGGTAGAAGAGGAGTCAGGCAGTGTGACAAAATCTCAGCTGGAGTATTTGCACGACACCATCTCTCCTATTGTACCAGATCTGTACCACGACCTTACTCTCGCTGCATGACCTCCTTCGAACATCGACTAGGGCTATCTTTTTGCCAACAACCTGATTAGGAGCATATACATGGGTGACCCAAGGAAGGAAGTGGTTGAGCCAATCGGTAGTCTCTTGACACCGATCTTCATTCACCATGGGTTAGACCTCGAACATGCATAAGTTATTCAGAGGATCGATCTGATCGATACAACTGTGTTGGCAAGATTTGGGTACCTTATAGAGAAGAAGCAGTGGACCTTTTTCGATGATACACCCCAGATGATGTACGTCTCCCTCCCAGCTCCCCACATCACTTTAGTAAGCTGCAGAGAGAACGTGGAGTTCAGACCTGATGTGTCGCATACCGAGATCTACGGTAAGCTCAAGGAGAAGGATACTGCACCACGAGCTCGATATAAGAGAGCTGGAGCTTCCACCTCCACTCAGTTCGTACCTCCAGCACCAGCCGCTCAACCTTCTGGCTTCCCAAGTTTCTTGAGGAGGAACTCGGATTGCCTCACTACTCGCCGGACTTCACAGATCGGCATTTCGGAGACTGGCAGGTTAAGAACGAGAGGAGAAAGCGGTCGATCCAGCAGAAAATCTGGAACGCTTGAGGAGGATCCCAGCGTCCCTTTGTATGAGTGCACCTGCAGCCGATCGTGACGAGCATGCTTCCATGCCTACCGCACCTACCCGCTGACTGGATGTTGCTGGACATTGGTGTGACGATGACGAGGATGATCAGGCAGCGGATTACCGTCTTTCTCGCAGACGCAGAGCACTAGGCGACCGCTACAGTGAGAGCCCTGAGTAGCTCCTTCGCTACTTCCCACTTTTGCTTCAGTTTATTTTGATTTTCTTTGAGACTATTTCTTTTTGTTACTTTTATTTCTTTTGCATTTTTATGTCTTCCCTTTGGTTTATTTTACTGGGACGGTGTAAAGTAAGTATAGGGGAGAACACCTATTGACTAACGCATTTTTTTGTTTTATTTCTTTTCATTCTAGGATTTTCAGACTATTTCCTTCTTTTATTTCTGTATTTTTAAGCTTTTGAGACTGACATCAGATCATTTGATTTTCTATTTCCTTAGCCTTACCCTGAACTTAGTATCACTTGTTTTGCATTTGACAGGAATCGATTAGACTATTGGAAAACCTAGAGACAAAGCAACACTCAGTTTCAGAGCACACTCATCTCAAACTTCAGGGGATTTCATGCTGATTTCACACCTAACCTGACTTAATCCTCTCATCAAGGGAATTGGTAATATATCAGGTATGTTCCTTCTCTTTACTCAATAAAAGATGTTCCTTGTAAGTTTGATTCTGTATCTCTCTTCACCATGTTCAAGCATTTTGAGCCAAAAATTCTGATAGTCGATATACATTTTTGCATTAAGTTAGCCTAGGGTAAAATGTTTCCAATGACGCTGCGAATTCTTAGAGTGAATTAGACGTCTCTGAGGATACATCCAATGACATGACCTTTTTCACTTTACTGATTAGCTTACTGAAGGAAAACTCCAATGAAACAACTTACTGGTAAGAATTGGTCTTATGAAAAGAGAGAGATGGAATCAAATTGAAGGTAGTCTAGAGAGTAGAAGTAGGAACTCTTAGCCTTTTGATCGATATTCCCTCGAATGAGACTACACTTAGATTTATTAGGGAGTCCGTATGGGAATTCTGATTGTTTGTTTTGAGTTGTGACGCGAGATTGTTATGTTTGCTAAGTCCGGGGGAAGTACAAGGTGGTCTCGATTTTGATGAGTCGTATTCTTGTGATCACTTTGGACTTGATGTGCAGGATCTCGAGAGAGTCATTTATCTAATGAGATGTGATCTTCCTACAGTCTTTCTTTCTTTGCTTGAGGACAAGCAAAAAGCTAAGTCTGGGGGAATTGATGTTCCTCATATTTTGTCGGTTTTGAGCTGATTATTACAGTTATATTTGAGAAATTTCTCTATGTTTTATTGAGATTTAAGGTCAAAAACGTTCAGAGTCAGAATTATGTTTAAAAGGTGGACTTTGGAGAGGTTTGAAGCATTTTCCGGCATTCTCCACGAAAGGAAGGACCGATCAATCTACCAAGGATCGATCGATCAATGATCTGGAAGGATTATGCGCATGATCCGAAGAAAAACTTTGTTTTTGAGAAGATCGATGCATCATCCCAAAAGATCGATCGATCAACAAAGGATCGACTGATCAAAGGCCTTTCGCAGAAACCTAATTTTGTGATTTTCAGCTCTTATTTTGGGCCCTATAAATACGCTTTTTCCTATTTTTATTAGAGGAGGACCCTTTTTGAGTTGTGAGAGACGAATTTTACAGAGTTTCAAGAGTTTGTAAACTAGGAAGAAGATCTCTTCATACTTAAGAAGAATTTCTGAATCCTCTTTATTTCTGTTAATGTAATTTCAATTTCAGTTCATCATGACTTGCCCAATTTGTTGTTTAATGTCTAAGTAGATCTTAGATCGGATCTAGGGATTCTAGGGTTTTAGAATTCACTGTTGGGGAACGAATAAGATTGATGAATAGACGATTCTCCTTCTAATACTCGAGTCTAATGCATGGATTAGACTGATCACCTAATCGATGATTTTAGGTTGTTAACTTTTCATAAAATTGTTAAGAACTAGAACTAGGTTAGAAGAGCAATTCTTTCACTACCAACGAGAGTTGATGCTAGGTTGAATTATGGGTAATATAACCAAAACAATAAGGCATATTTGTAATCTGAAACCACCGAGAGTTAGGATCTTTAGGTTATTAGTAGATGGGTAGATTCAACGAGAGTTGGTTTATCTTTATTTATGTTCAAGCCGAGAATAATATTAGGGAAGTTCCTGAATAGTTTCCCTGACAAGAATTCTAACTTCCAGTTGAATACCCGACATCTGATTACTTTAGTTATTTGATTACAATCACATTTAAGTTGTTAGAATTCACTTCCTTCATTCGATTGATATAGCTTGCGATTCAATAGAAATTGAGAGTGTAACTTGGTTCTCTAAGGAATTCGACCCCTAAGTACTATTACGTTTGATGTGCACTTGCAGTAGGATATATGGTTAAAACTCGTAGTATCAGTCTCAACACCTTTTTCTCAGGTCTCACTTTCACGAGACTGATATTCATACACATTATACTTCTTAGGCTCTTCCAAAGCCATCACCGATGGTTTTGCCTCCAACACTGTAAAGAGGCGTTCATTGATCGAGTTCTGCTGTGGCATTGCTTCCTCAAGCCTACGAAGCCTCTCATCCGGCACAACCTGCTCTATACCTCTCTCATCCAGTCTTGCAAGTCGTTCAGACGTGTTGATTTGACCAAATCTCATCACGTCAAAAAGCATTCTTCATGGACTGAAGAATTTCTAGCATGATGGTCTTCTCCCCTCCTTGTCTGTTAGCCTCAAACTTCTTCCTCAATTTCTTCCTCAACCTTGGTTATATCAAGTTGTAACTCTAAAGTCTCCTTTGCCTTTAGACTATCGTGAGACTATTTCATATCAATATATATTTTCTTCTCTGTCACATTCGACTTCGACTTTTCCTGCTTTGCGCTTAGGATCTCATGTTGAGGCTTATAAACCTTCTGTTTTATAGTTTTAGAAGCCATGATAGCTTGAAACGTCTCATTTAATGTCCCATCAAGAATGTCTCGGATCATTCGGTCAACTTTGGGATGCCAACCATCTCTAGGTCACTCAGGGTATATGTCATCATAATGCTTTTGGAGAAGGTGCACCACATGAACCTGTAAATTCGGAAAAAATGTATATTATATCTACCAAACTCTACCAAAATCTGCCCAAAACTGCTAGTCCGCCAAAGTTTACCATAGCTCTACCACACGTCAACCAAAGTTTACCATAGCTCTACCACACATCAATCAAAGTATACCATAAATCTACCACACGTCCATCTAATTCTACCAAAATCTACAAAAGCCCACCGAGACTCTACCAAACACCAAATAAACTTCTACCAAGATTTACCAACTATGGAAACTTACCTTGTTTTCATCAGATGTCTTCTTATCAGGTTTGAAGACATGCTCCATATCTATACCACAACAAGTGTGCAACGCCCACTGCATAAGTGGAATCAGGCCATCTATTCTACATCCACACATCACTCCTAGATGTGAGATATACTCGAACGCCCATATTAGGAGCACATGCACAAAGCCATGCAGATTCAACGTTGAAGTTTTCGGTAATGCTTAAGAGAGCGAGTTGAGAAGGGACTGAAATATTACTATCCCCCAAGGATGCCTCTTAAATCTTTCCGAATTCATCATCAATTTAGCATAGTAAATAAGGATCCTACTATTGGTGTGCAAGCCAAAAATAGCCACATGCAACACCACCAACAACCTCACCATCTTCCTCTTAACAAGAGACCAATCCTTGCATCCCTTTAATATTCGGTCAAGATCATATCAATTTGGACCATCACCGTGGACTTAACCTATGTCAGCACATAAATCTATGACCACAAAGTTTGCATCATTACGATCAGGCAACCCATAGTTACACTGCGTGATATGGTGAAACTCATTCAGAAAAAATCTGATTGGATGACCATCAACCAACACCCACAACTCATTCACCTTTGGTGTGTGAAGCATATTCCTCAACAGGTATTGCAAATATTTCCTTGAAAATGAGAACTATGAGCCGGCAAACTGCACTATAATATCAAGTTGAGAATTCATATGTATGTCATCGTAAGCATCAATGCCAATAATATCCTTCATCGATGTAATCCTCTTCAATATGAAATAGTGGTTGATGATTTTGTATATCAATGAGCGCCTTCATCTTTCAAAAACCCTCTTAGGGTATTTCTCGTCATCCCTCATAGATGTGGAAAATAAACAAGAAAACATTTACATATTAAACTATGCCAAAGTCAGCAAAAAAAAAAAAACCAAACTCTACCATACTATAAATAAACTTTAGCAAAGTCTACCAAACTCTATCACATGATAAACTAGATTGACCAAACTCTACCACACTATAAACTAACTTTACCAAACTCTATTACATGATAAACTACATTTACCAAACTCTACCAATGAGCTTTTACAAAAAAAAAGTGGCCAACATTTAGTGAAGAGATACCCAGAAAATCTACCAAACTTGGCCAACATTTAATGATTTGTAAGTTTAGCACAAATCCTACAAAAAATATTTGAAATGTTAAAGAGCTCAAAATCTCTAAGTCAAAATCGCTAAACATATGTTACATTACTTTCAATGCACAAGACCCATTTGAAAAATCCGAAGAAGAAATCGAATTTTGGAGAAGAAAGTTTCGGAAGAAGAAGAAGAGAAGAAGAAGACGAAGAAGAAGAAGAAGCAGAAGAAGAACCAGACGAAGAAGAAGCATAAGAAGATAAATAAGAGAAGAAGAAAAATAATAGAATAAGAGAGTTAAAGAGTCTTCGACAGTTTTTTTTTTTCTCTTTATAACAGTTTTTAGTGGTATTTTTGTAAATAAGTGGACAAATCTTTCTTTTTGTGACTTTTCCCACACCTTTTTTCTTTTTAAACTTTTGAACAGTATTTAAGTCATTAAAATATAATTGTGGAGTAGTTCAATCATTATTTCTTTAATTTATTATATATAAATTTTTAATGGAAACTTGTATATTTACGTATTGTATGATATAATTCTAGATTTTAAATTACTAACAAAAAGAAATGAGAGCAAGTGGCATTTAGCCTAGTGACATGTGGTAAGTCCACAAGAGGCAAGCACACTTGCACATCCTGGGATCGAGTCCCCTCGCTTGCATTTGCAAGAACTTGGCTAATGGGTCGGCCATTTGTAGCCCAATGTTGACAAAAAAACAAAAAAAAATGAAATTAAAAATAAATTTTCTAGTGGAGTAGTCCAAAATTTAAATTATATAAAAAGGTATTACACAATTACCTAAATTCAAACTCCCCTATAACTAGTTAGACATCTTATATATTAAAGCGGGATACACTTTCATTTTGACTGTGTCATAAACTATAGGATAAAACTAACCTAAAGTTCATAACTACCTTAAAAATAGGTTTATGATGGATTTTATTACAAATGTATATATAAAATTCAAAATTAATATAGATTTAGTATAAAAAAATTCAAAGCTAAAATATATTAAAAATATATCGGTTACAAATTTGATTATGGACTCGATTTTGATTCGGGTTGGATTCAATTTTCAAGTACGTAGATTTAAGACATTTGTCGGGTTTGGTTTATCGAATTCTGTATTTTCGTTATTTTGATTAAAGATTTATCCAAATATTTTTGTTTCTCGGACAAACTTCGTTTCGGTATAAATCGAGTTCGAGTACAAATTTTATATAAAAATTCAAAAAAAAAATTAATAGAAAAACTTTATGAAAGTAAAATTTGCTTCTTGATCTGGTTCCAATTCAAGTTTGGGTTTACTTTTTTGGGTAAATAAATTTAGGAACCATATGGGTAATTTATAGAGCTCACTTCCTATAATTTGGTTCAGACTTCGGACTTCTAAAACAATATTCCATAATATCAAAACTGGTATAATAACCTAAATTAACAAAATTTAAAAATACAATCAAAAGAAAAAATTCAAAAAAACTTAAATATATAGGAAAACTCTGAAAATCTAAAATTTAGATCTTGCTTTTTGCCGGTTTTAGTTTGAAGAATGAGTAATTGCCCTTCTCCGACCCTTACTGTCCAACCTGCGAGCGGACAGCTAATGCATTCCACTTATTGAACATGGTTCTATGGTCGGTCCGCAACCCATGGATACCGAAGACATCCTTGGGGTGAAAATGTTAATAAAAAGATCACTCGAAAGAAAACATGGTTCATGTTCGGATTTGGATTCGGTTTTTTGGGTACATAGAATTAAGAACCATTTGTGCATCTTTTCGGGTTCGGTTCCTCTAATTCGGACCAATTTCGGTTTAGATTTGAAACCTTTAAAACAATATCTCAAAAATAATATTTCAAAATATCAACTCAGTCTAATAATTTAAATAAACACAATTTAAAAAAACAATTAATATAATCAAATGTCGCATTGTATAATCCTAGTTTAATCACTAAAGATTCTTTCCAGAATTGAAATTTAAGTCCTTTTCCCCGCTACAATTCAGTTATTTTGGCACGGTTAGGTCTGGCCAGTTAAATAAGATTTAACAATTGCACCCCTTGTAATTGTACAATTTATATCAATTTGATAATTTATTATATCGAGTCCGATACAATAAGGAAAGTAAAAATGTTGGATATTATACCAAAAGAAGATATGATTGCGTCGGGAAGCGAAAATGACACACGTCGATCACTCGAAAATAATGGAGTGGGAGTGGACGTGACTCCAGATTGCAAAATTTAGCATTTGTAAGCTTGTTTAAATCTGGCACAAAAGTGTACTATTTCTCTCTTGGTCCCATACCAATTTAACCTACTTCTGCTTGTTCCTTTCTCCGTTGTTTCTTTGTTTCAACCCAATATGCTTCTCTTTGATACTAAATTAACCTGTTTGCTGTATCGCTTATCCATTCATATTTGTTCAGACTAATCTAATCTACATTGTCTATGTGTGTTTCACACGGGGCACCTAGGTTCATGGTTCACCATACTATCCTTGTTACCACTTACCACTAACAAGTTTCTACTTGATCTACCCAAAACAAAACTATGTCCTTCTATTACTAAGGAAATGGGTGTATGATAACTAATAGAGGAGAACATACCCATAGGACTACGTGTTGTGTGATCTTTAAGAACACTGAAGGAAACAACACTCGTGGACAGCTTCACTTGTCTGAATCAACTAGCATCAAAGTCTTCATAGATTTGTCTCGGAGCTCCTATATGATTACTAGAAAAAGCACACTTTGTTTACTTTTTCCTGCAGGACTTTAATCAATCTACATGCAGTTTCTTCTTGTCGGAGACAGCCAGGTCGACAAAATCAGTACTTTTTATATTGGAAAGTTATTACAACATCATGCAGCCTCAAATCACTATAACTGAGCAAGAAGCCAGAATTGGTTGTTTCAAATCAAACTATTATAATCTATGCAAATTAGCGCCAATGTAAAACAAACATTATTTCTATCCAGTCATGGCTGTTTAACTAGAATTTAAACAGAATTTTAAGATCCCATCTTGTGTACAAGAGATGGATGGATCTTTTAATTGCACTTGCAGGAAAAAATGTCTAAAAACTCAAGGTCTACAGAACACAAAGCAATAACAAATATTGATTATCCAGCCACTATATTTGTATGCTGAAATATTAATGGGTCGTGAACGTCACATCAAAGCCACAGTTTTATGATATAGAAACTCTAAATTATGACCATATAGTAATACCTGAGATGATTGGTGAGTGTAATTACGGATAGCTACTCCATCAATGATTTTACGCATCATGTAACCACAACAGTGGGGGCTCATTACTGTAATGGCCCTCCAACTTGTTCTTGATGTGATCTTGAAAGAGATGGCCAACCAAAACTTTGTTACTTTCTTGGTATTGGTCTCCACTGTCTCCAAGCTAAAGGACTTGAATTACTGTTGCAACCATATCACTGCTACATGAAGAGATTTCAAGTAAGCATGGTTCTCTCTATAAAAGTCACTTTCTCCTCTAGTATTGTGGCAACTGAAGCACGAAATGAAGGTACGTTTTCTATCTACAACAAAAAAAATTAACTTGTAGCTCACAGTTACCAAAGCTTATTTTCTGGCAGTTTTGGGGCTGGATGCACCATAAGTTCCGGGAGAATTGCAAAGAGTCAATGAAAGATGCTACAACTGGTAAGTTGACCGTACTCCTCTGATGTTTCTTTTCTTGTCAAATATGTAGGAACCATCTTTGAATCCTAGGAGTATAGCAATAGGACTTAGCAGACATTCCAGTGCTGGATAATTTTCCCAGCTGCTTTAAAATCCATATCTAGAAAATTTAACTGCTGACCTGATAAGGGTCATGTGCTCGTGTGAAAGCATTGTGATGGGAACAGCTAGCAATTAAAGCTCACCTACTCAATTTGTCTGACACGAACTCTTTTCTGGGTAATAAAAGATTTCTCCCTAGCCAGAATCATTCACTAAATGTCATCGACTCCACATACCAGTTACAAAACTCCGTATCTTCCCAATTTCCTCCGCAAATGCATCTTTTTTCAAACCTCAGTGGCTGTTCTTACTTTTCTAAAAAGATATAGAATTCTTCTTTTTCACATGAGAATTCCATTTCAGGTAGCAGCTATTCCATCCTTTCAGCTCATCCATCCCTTGATAGCCAAGATGTTTACCCCACAACATGTGCTGGCTCCAGATACAGTACTGGATGTAGAAAACAGGTTAATCTGTTCCAGGAAAGTTCCTTCACAGGAGGCAATGATGACAAAGAAGAAAACTTGAACGATAAGAGAAACAGTGATTTTTTTCATGGGTTTCTTGCGATTGGAACCCTTGGCGGAGAGACATTTCTCGATGAACCAGCAACACCAACATTTGGCATGTCATTTGGGGACACAGCAATCGATACTACAGATGTGACAGAGAATGATTTGAAGCTCATTAACAATGAACTGGAGAAGTTCTTTGAGGCTGAAGCTAAAGAAGGATACCACCAACTATCAGGAAGAAATAGCGACACAAACACTATTGCTTCCACCATTGAGGCCATTGAGGGACTAGATGCTGAAGAAGATAATCAGCCAATGAAGTTCCCACTCCAAGAGTATCTTTTTGGTTCTTTAAATGAATTCTCAGAAACAAAGATTGCAGGGAAGAAGGAAAGGGCATCTCTAGGTGAACTGTTTCAAATAACAGAAGTACAAGATAAACGACTAGAAAACATATATGAGAGGAAAAAGAAGCAGACCAGTTCAGCTCACAAGTCAGCCAAGCATCTTCTGAAGAAGGTACTGAAAAAGATACACCCATCCATAAAGAGCCCTGTCAATGGTAAAACTGAAGTGGATTCCACAAAGAAAAAGTTCCAAAAGGTGTGGCGTTTTCTGCTCTATTTTTCAAAAATCATATAATCTAAAACGCCTGTGCATTACATGCTAAATTTTAAATTGTACACCAAACTTCAGATGATTTATCTCTTTGATGGCATTTTCCGGAGCTTGCAGAGTTAGCTATCACGCTCCAATGGAAAACTTGCTCCTAACAAGCTTGAATTTCGTGTGAGGAATGCAGATGGTACAAGTTTTCCATAGAAAAGTACATCCAGAAGACTCCCTAATGGAAAGCGAAATAGACAGCAGCATGGGAAATCCAGAAAACAGCAAAGCAAATTCTCTTGACTTAGCATTCGAAAAGGTGAACCCCTGCTACGAGGCAAGTAAAAGATGTATCCAGTATGAACTGAGTTCTGGCTCAGCTAAAAACGGAGAACACTGGATCAAAACAGACGAAGACTGTAAGTTCACCATCATAAGCAATTAATAGATATGCTAGCATAAGTCCATCTAACTCAAAGGACGAACATGACTATATATTTTCACGAATATGTAGGATCCTTATTCGAAAACAATTTTTTTGATACACTGACATTTGGGCATGAACAAGTGTTTTGCCTTTGACCAAACCAGCTGACAATCAATAATTTCTTTGCAGACTTCGTGTTGGAGCTGTAGCAAAGTGGTCAAAGAAATATGTTAATTAAGAAGTGTGAGTGTATTATGTCACTTCATGCATGTGTGAATCGTGTGGTATGATTGGGGCAAAATGTGTTAAAACTTAGTGTTTATTACGCCCCTTTATGTGATAATAACTGTTACAGGGTGTTATATTTGCAATATATCTCATATACACTGTTTGGAGTACTAAAATTATGAGAATGCCGGCATATTCAAATCAAATTATATGTTTTAATCTCATAAGAGAGACACTCCGTTTATCTATCAACTGATAAGCCATAACATGTCATTATGTCCTATACAAAAGAACTACATAGATAACTGAGCAGAAAGATGAGGGGGTAAGCTGATATCACTTTTTTCTAACGTTACGTGGAAAAATTGAATAATATCCAAGCCAAACCTGGTACAGACCTTCCCCAATAGTGAACACTGAACTAAAGTGGTGGACGTTCTGCAAGAAGAACACCACCTGTTTCCATTCTCCAAGACTGGTCGACAAGGGCTGCTAATTCTCCGGAGCAGGGTTTATACAAAAGGCAATAGAGGAACATACACTTGCAATTAATGGAAAATATTGGATTTATGACGTAAAGGTAGGTCACCATGAATATACCAGAATTGATTTTTCTAGGGAACCGATAGTAAAACAAAATTCGAAACAGTCACAAACATAGAGGCTCCGAGGTACAAAATGAGCATACCTTAGGTCATAACGGACAACAAGTAAAGTCAGTTCCTTCTTAAGGTGCTTCAAGAGCTTTGTGACATCTGCACGTGCTTTCCAATCTGTTTGCAGAACAAAACCAATGGTGAGATAGTATGAGAAGACTGATCTTCATGCAAAATAAAATAAATGCAGAGCAAATGCAGAACGATTGCCAAAGAAGAGAACATATTCTGCGAAGAATGACACGAGGAAAACCCTGGGAGAAAAGGGCCTCAAGCACCTTCCTGCTACAACAAGATAGGTAATATCTAGGACACAAGAATCAGGAGCAGGATGCAAATCATACCAAGACCAGCAAGGGGCTCATCCAAGATCAGCAAATCTGGAGTTTTCACCTACAAAGGCTTGACTATTTAGAACAGGTCATACTTTGAAATATGTCAAAAATCATTTGTTCTCACCAATTGAATAGCTAATGCAAGCCGGCGCTTGTACCCTCCACTTAGTAATTGGGGATCTTTATCAAGTGGGATGTTGTCTAAACCAACCTAACAATACAAGAATAAAGCTACTAAAATACTGATCGCTGGACACAATAGAACCACTGACGAAACCAGGGGGGTTGGGAGGTGAGCATCACTTACCCATAGCTACCACCTAAGTGGGTTCTCTGCATTTAGTTAGGATACACACATTATTATCAATTAAAAGTACCAGCACCAACACCACCTTATCCTAAACCCCATCATAAGAGGCATTCGTCTCGTCCTATCAGCCTTGTTGAAAATCTGAGACGTTTGTCTCCATCTCCTAAACCTCAAAAGGATAACCAGAAACAACAATTGAAGTCACAACTGTTAATTCTGTTGCAATTTGTGTGCATTTGCTGAAGCTTCAGTGCAGCCAGAAAACTATTAACATGCATAACCAACTTAGAAGGATACTCCATCGGATATAAGTGACTCTGCTACTTCAGATGCGAGCTCCCAAGCTCTAACGCTTCCAGATGTCTCGAAAGTACTACAAATGGGCGACGACAATACTTTTTTCTTATTCAAGAACAAGAAGAAGGGCTACAAGGTTACAAACTCGCACTAATAACACACGCCCGCGCGCGCGCACACACATATATATATATATATATATATATATATATATATATCTACAATTATTTTTGTGTGGAATGTGTGAGGGCTAAATAGCCGCCAGAGACAAAGTATGACTAAGGAGTGGATCCTTAACCACAAACCATGTTTTGGAGCGTTCGTTGAAACGCATATTCTTCTTAGAAATGAAGGACGATTTCAATATAACATTCCTCGAGGGTAGAAGCATTTTGAAAATTTGATTTTTGGGAGTCAGCCTGGATTTCAGTTGTTCTTCAGCCAGAGAATGTCACACAAAATGTGACTTTTGTGTATGGTGATAAGCCTTTAAGGGTTTATTACAAGAAAAAAAGAGAGGGAAAGGAGATTGTAGAAATTGGAGGAGGATATTTAAATAAGTGAAACTGCCATGGACCTCAGAAATAAATATGACTAAGTAGAAGGAGTTTTATGTAATAAGTACAAGACTATCTTTAGTATAAAGAATGTGTGTTAGCTCTACTTTTCGGTTATCCATTTTTTCGGATTTTTATGAATTGGTAGGATC
>JAKUCM010006034.1:0-15455 GCA_023374145.1 Lepidium sativum
GTCAACTAGGTTGGATTGCAGGTCCTACAGTGATGTTATTGTTCTCCTTTGTCACTTATTACTCTTCCACTCTTCTTAGTGACTGCTACAGAACCGGAGATCCTGTCTCCGGAAAGAGAAACTATACTTACATGGACGCTGTTCGATCAATCCTCGGTATCAATTTTCTCTATATATGTTTTTTGTTGCTCTGTTTTTGCTCTGTTTTGTGTTCTGAAAAGCTTTGTTTTTGACAGGTGGGTTTCGGTTCAAGATTTGTGGGTCGATTCAGTATTTGAATCTCTTTGGTATCACAGTTGGATACACAATTGCAGCATCTATAAGCATGATGTGAGTCTCTGTTTCTCATAAACTTGTTTCTTTTGATACTAGAGACAAAAGCCTCTAAAATTAGATGGTTTTGGGATCGATCTTGCAGGGCGATTAAGAGGTCTAACTGTTTCCATGAGAGCGGAGGGAAAAACCCTTGTCACATGTCGAGCAATCCATATATGATCATGTTTGGTGTAACTGAGATCTTGTTATCTCAAATCAAAGATTTTGACCAGATTTGGTGGCTCTCTATTCTCGCTGCAGTCATGTCTTTCACATACTCTGCAATCGGTTTAGCTCTCGGAATCATTCAAGTCGCATGTAAAAATCATAACCTCATAGATTCTTCCCATGAATCTATCAACTAGAGTCTTTAACTAACTGAACTCTTATGGATTCCAGCTAATGGATTTGTCATGGGAAGTCTCACCGGAATAAGCATTGGCACAGTAACTCAGACTCAGAAGATATGGAGAACCTTTCAAGCTCTTGGAGACATTGCTTTTGCTTATTCATACTCTGTTGTTCTGATCGAAATTCAGGTAACGTTTGATCCGTTTGTCGGTGATATCATCTGTTGTGTAAGAGTTTTCTCAACCTTTTTGGGTTGTGGTATTTGATTAGGATACTGTAAGATCTCCACCAGCAGAATCAAAAACGATGAGGAACGCTACAAAAATCAGCATCGCTGTAACAACAACGTTTTACATGCTATGTGGTTGTATGGGCTATGCAGCTTTTGGAGATGCAGCACCAGGAAATCTCTTAACCGGTTTCGGTTTCTACAATCCATTTTGGCTCCTTGACGTAGCTAATGCTGCTATTGTAGTCCATCTCGTTGGAGCTTATCAAGTCTTTGCTCAACCTATCTTTGCCTTCATTGAAAAGCAAGCGGCCTCTAGGTTTCCGGACAATGACTTGGTCACCAAGGAATACGAAATCCAAATCCCCTGTTTTAGGTCACCGTACAAAATCAACGTTTTCAGATCAGTTTACCGGAGTGGATTTGTAGTTTTGACAACTGTAATATCAATGCTTATGCCGTTCTTCAATGACGTTGTTGGGATTTTAGGAGCGCTAGGGTTTTGGCCTTTGACGGTTTATTTTCCGGTGGAGATGTATATAAAACAGAGGAAGGTTGAGAGATGGAGTACAAAGTGGGTTTGTTTGCAAATGTTGAGCTGTGGTTGCTTGATGATCACGGTGGTCGCCGGAGTTGGTTCTATTGCCGGAGTAATGCTTGACCTTAAGGTTTACAAGCCGTTCAAGACTACTTATTAAACACAACCATGATAATGATCATGATGGGAAGAAACAAAAGATACTAATTTGGTGGTTAATTTTAGTGTATTTCATTTGAGAAATGTGAATAATGTAAAAGCTTCTTCATTTCGTATAATTTCATCCTGCGTAATTTATATATATCTTGTGTTATGAAATTTAAAGTTTCTAATTTTTTTAATCAACATTGGACCACAATTGACCAGTCCATTAGCCAAATTCCTATAAATGGAGGCGATAGAACTCAATTCGTGGATGTAAAACTGCGTATGTCTTTGATAAACTTACTATCTGCTAGTAGATTAAATGTTACTTGCATGTTTTTTTTTTTTACTTTTATATTTGTTGATTTTAAGTGAAACAAATTAACGAGACTTAATAACAATTATCTGTCAAATAAACAATTTAACGTACTAAGCTTGTAACCCCTGCACCAAGAGTTTGTTCTAAAGTTTTTATTTCTCTCATATTCCCGGCTTTTAAAACTACAAAGCATATCTCATTGTTCGTAGTGTTAAAAGGTTATCTAAAAATTTGTATTTTGTAGGAGATTCGATCCCTGGTGCCTTAAGGATTTGTAAAGTGACTACACCACTGGGCCACATGTCCTCGGCTAGTTGTTGGTTTCTAGATTTTAATTTTTAGATTTTAGTTTTAGTTTTCAAATCTAAAATCCAAAAAAAAATTGGTTTTTGGCTTTTGAAAAAATAACGTTAATTTCCTAAAAATTATTTTTTTAAGTTTATAAAAAAAGCAAAAAACCAAAAAACTTGATTGGCTAAAACTAGTTTCTTTATAAAAACTGTTTTTCAAAAAACATAATGGCTAAAACTAATTTTTGGCAATAATAAAAATCAAAAACTATTATAAAATCACTTTCCAGTCAACACCTCTATCTCTTGTGCACTACATCATTTACCTACGTACCTATATATAAAATATGATTCAAGTTGAGAAAAAAGAAGTTTGGTGAATGGAAAGTCGTGGAGGGTAACATGAAGAATAATGAGAAAGTGAAATAGATGCGACTCGGGACTGAAAAGGGAAATAACAATAACATGGAACCCAAAGAAAGTGAACAGAATTTGGAATAATTGAGAAAGTAACCAGACACATAAAGAGAAACATTGAAAGAGCAATTTGGATGGTTTTGCTCAAAAGAGAATCACTCTAATAATCAATCACCCAATATAATATTTTCACTATAAGCCAAAAATATTAGCTAACTAAGTTATGCACTCATATTATATATATATATATATATATTTGTCAACGACATATTATATTGGGTCACAACTGACCGGCCCAATAGCCAAATTCCTACATAATGTAGGCATAGGGACTCAATCCCAAGTTATGCAAATGCGCTGCTTTAAGTAGACTTACCACCTGCCACTAGGCTAGATACCATTTGCGCACTCATACTATATATTTAGAACACTTAAAATCAATTTGTTAATTCCTTTCTCCATTGCCTATTGCAAAGCAGCTTTGATGGCCAGACCTTCCAGCTAGTAGGATCCAATTAACAAAAGGTTTGAGTCTCAGATGCTTTGAGTTGGTGGCCATTGAGATTGGATTCTGAAGTATCAATCTCTTAAAGGCAGTGTGTCTAGGACCAGATCCATACCACCATTAATGACTACCATAAACGATTTAAGATAAAATGCCTCCGTTTTATAATAAAAATATATATATATATATATATATGTATTGCAACAAACATCTTTAACAAAAAGTAATAAGAAAACAAAATATTAGTTCTCAGAGATTATTTTTCCCTTTTTTTCTCCATAAACTTATTAAACTAATTTTCAAAATTAATGTTTCAAAACAATTTTCTCGATAGATTAGATAGCCAAGTTACTCAATCATTTTTGTGATATACTCAAACAAAAGGTAAGATTTGATTAATTAATTTATTTATTAATTAATTTTTTGAGTACATTAAGCTTTTGTGAAAGTTTATTTCTTATCTTAGTAACTAGAACAACTATATATATTTCTAGCTTTGAATATTGATGATTCAAGTCCAACCCATATATTTATTTTAGTGTCTTATTAAAATACTTATAAATTTATGCCTCTAAACTAAAACTAACAAATATATGCGTGTAATTTTTTCTCAAAATTTGTATGCCCTAGGTAAATGTTTCCGTTTATATAACTAAGGCACGACCTCGTCTAGGACCATCTGTGTACAAATGTTTTGTTCATAAGATTTGGAAAGACTCAAAATACTATTCAGGATTAGAAAGACTCTACTTATAGACTATGTGATATATATGGACACACAAAGAACTAGGATAAATTTGTCGTTGCTTCACTATGAAATTGAAGCCCTACTTCCGACGATTGTATATATGAACAACAAGAATATTTAGAAGTAGTATTTGCTACGCTGATGACTTGTAAGTTATCAAGATGATGAAAGATCCACAAGTGGCCAACATTTCGACCATACATGCAAGATTTCTTTAAGACTAAAAACCTTATTCTCGATGTTTTTGTTGCATCTTATTTTATGTAGTCTAAACTTTGGAACACATTCTTTAGTCTATCATGTTAGGGACTCGGAACATAATCATTCATATGTAAACACTTCATTGGCGATTATTAATGAAATTAATAGATGTTGACAGAAAGAAAAGAAAAAAAAAGTAAAAGGCAAGAGAAGGCATTATTATTGTGAGATACAACAACAAAAAAGGTGTGAAACAAAGCAATAATAAGAGAGCGAAGAGAAAGCATATTACAAGTTACATAAACTAACAACAACTCATAGCAATAACAACACATAAGCCATATCCCAAACTAGACAAACGATACTTTTAGGACACAACCCTTAACCCAATAGAGATCATCGAAATTAAATAACAAAAGCAATATAGTCTCTTAGACTCAAAATCGTACACGCTTGATATCAGTTTGTGGAACACTGATATCACCTCCATTACCTTTGTTTGAACCATCCGGTACGCCCTAACAAACAAAACCATAATTATAATCACACTCTCATTTACTTCATCATTCAGAACAATTCCTTGCTTTATCAGGTTTTAGTTTCTGAGCTTCGATAAGTAATCAGTTCATGAGCTTTGTTTTCATCTAGTTTATGTGTATTTGGAACAAAAGAAAAAAAGAAGCTTACTGTTTCATCAGGAACAACTGCATATCTCTCTGAAGGCGATACCCAGCTTTTCCCTGCAACAAGACATATGTTACAATTAAAGCATTAGATCATTTGTTGTGAATCGTTTGAAGAATTGTTAAACTGGTTGTTTTCTTTTTTAACTACCTGAAGATGGATCAATATTAGAAGATTCTATATGTTGTCCACTTGCTCCATCGACGCTCAATGCTTCTATAATCTTGGGGAAGTTCCTATAAACACAGAAACCAAATATCCATTTTCAAATGATCAGTGATCGGGTAGTGAATGCGAACGTAATGCAAATACTGTGTGGGTGGACACAACTATAGTATTGGCCAATTTTTATATTTCTGTTCATAACAACGCCAAGTTATGCAAAATTGGAAAACATAGATTTATTACCTGTCAAGCGACTCTCCAATGCCGAGCTGTCCATTTGTACCTCGGCCCCAAGCATACACATTATTTCTTTCAGTCACAGCCAACGTATGCCTCCATCCACATGAGACTTGAATTATTCTCTAAGAAATTCGACAAATTTTTGTGCGCATTGGAAACAGAAACAATGGATTGAGAGGCGAGTTTATTTGTATGACTATCTAAAATATTTTGAAGTAGCCATAGTAAGACAACATGCCTGATCATCGGGAAATCGCACTTGCACAGGAGAACATTGATCTATATTATTCCCGATTCCTACTTGCCCAAACTGCAGGCTAGAAGAGAGATAATTAGAAGCGTGTTTTATTCATTATACAGATTTTGTTAATTTCTTACATCCAAGTTCACGCACAAAGCAAATGAATGCAAATATCAGACGAAAGTGTAGATGAAACAAATGTTCTATACATTCCTACAAATCCAGTCCAAATTAAAAGAAAAGGCAAGACATATTGACCTTATTCCAACCCCATCCATATAGTTTTCCATCTGAAGTCAATGCCATTGTATGTCTCCAACCTCCTGAAATCTGGAAACAAAACCAAATAAAATGTTCAAAAGATGCTGAACCAAAGAAAAACATATACAATGAGACCTCTCTTCTTAAGCTGGAAATAACTGTAAACATTTATTCATGTGGATGAAATAAGAACAAATATTATTCAAATATAATTGCTATCCCATCTTTGGATATTTCAGATGTATCAAGTTTTAATTCAGGACTGTTTATAGGGCCTAAACGAAACCTGGGAGATAAAACTGTTGCTTAAGGCTTCCAGTTTGTGAGGAACAAGGTGATCCTCCAAGTCCC
Organism: Lepidium sativum; assembly: GCA_023374145.1. Taxonomy (NCBI): domain Eukaryota; kingdom Viridiplantae; phylum Streptophyta; class Magnoliopsida; order Brassicales; family Brassicaceae; genus Lepidium; species Lepidium sativum. Next base: position 6,000 of record JAKUCM010006034.1, read on the forward strand.
CATGTCCTAGCTGTCCATATTTACTCCATCCATAAGTATATAATGCTCCAGAATAAGAAACTGATATCGTGTGCCGCCATCCACATGCAACCATCGACATCTTCTCACCCTAAAATTGTAGTTTCCACAACCAGGAAAACAAGCATCAGGATAACTGAAATAAAAAAAAAAAGATATCAAAAAAAATTCACGAGGATGCATGGTCCATTAAATAAACTTCTTTCATCCACTGTTCGGATTGAGAATGCCAAAGGTCTGATGAAAAACAAGATAAGTTTTGCTTTGATCATAGGATCCAAAGGTTTTTATGATCCCTTTTCTAACACTTGGCAACTGAAACCACATTGCATATATGTGTAACCCTATCAATCTATAAAGCTAAAACTGGATAGTGCAGTATATTGCTTAAGGTAAGGCTGGTTTGAACAATCTTCAATTCATTTCATGTATACTAAACCAAAATTTAAACGAATAAAGAACCAAAAGTTATGTTGCTTACATCTGGAGAGGAAACTCTTTCAGGAACCAAGCGGTCATTCCGGTCACCTAATCCCAAATTACCATATCTACCCCATCCCCATCCATAAAGATCACCATCTTCTGTAACCGCAGCAGTGTGTTCTGCACCAGCAGCAACCATTTTGATTCGTATTCCCTGCACCCATTATACTGCGCCCATTAGAAGTTCGAAGTGTTGATATAACACTAGGGATTAACAAAACTAACTATATGAACTCTCACTCTCCGATCACAAAATCTACTAATTTGGTCAGAGCACTTTTCAATACATCCTACCATATAGCTGTTTTGCAGACAGCATACCGCATAGTTGCAACTATTATTTAGATGACTAATATAGTATTTACCACTCGAACAGTCCAACTTTCACCAGATGTGGACCCTTAATTAGTAACAGTCATATCTTTAAGTAGAAAGTTACAGAACTAGACCCAACATTGACCCAATTCTGAAGCATTTTTTCTTGGTAAGTTCAGAAAACTACAACGACAAGAAGATATGAACACGATGCCATTAGAAGAATATATAGGGACACAAACCTCAAAGGCTTGAATCTTCTGAGGCACAAGAGAATCTTCTGTGTCCCCCAGACCTAGTTGACCATTCTGGTTTCGTCCCCAACTTTATACACAGAAGTCAAAGAGATATGTTGGAAAACAAAAGACACGATGGAAATTAATGTTTAAAAGGCAGCGTAAGCAAACTATACATAAATTACACTTGAATCAGTTGACATTATCAAATCTGATAAAAATCATGTATAAATGAAATGCTGAGCTGCGAGGTAAACAGTGATTGATTGCATATAAGGAGAAAAAACAAAACAAAAACTAAGATAAAATACCTCTGGACCTCTCCTTCCATGGTCACAGCCAAACAATGACTATCCCCACATGCAATCTGTTTTATCCAAATACCCTGTAATGCTTTAATCGGCAGGGGAGTGAACAAGTCGCTTGAGTTCCCATGGCCTAATCTGCCAAAATCACCCCTGCACAAAACACATGGAGAGATAACATGAGGCTCAAATTGTGTGCCAGGGAATCCATAGTTACTGTACACAAAATCCAAACCGAAGTAATGGCCATTTTTCCATCCCAAATGCTATAGCAATTTCTACAGTTAAAAGTAAATTTTCAAAACAAACAAAGTAACATATAAGCAGGGAAGAAGATTTTGATGAGAAACAACAAACCATCCCCAACTGTAGACCTCCATGCGTGATTGTGAATAAGCAACAGTATGATCAGCACCACAAGTAACAGAAACAATTTGGTGGTCATCTAACGCGCTTAGCTGCGTTGGAGAAGGTCGATCCTCTGCATCTCCATGACCTAACTGTCCATCCTCTCCTCGACCCCATGAGCAAACAATGTCTCCAGCTACAGAAACAAACAAATCAGAATATTCAAAATCAAACATCAAAACTATCAAGTCAAAACTTGCACAAATCCTAAGAGACACTCATTTGATCGAGTTTAGGAAAGGTCAGATCAAAAAATTTCGTGAAGAACACAGCCTATTAACACCGCCAATTCCACAATTCCGGTGATCGTTAGCCTCCTTAACCAAAAAAAGAAAGAAGAAGTGAAGTAGTAGAGAAGACGTACAGAGAAGAGCGACGGAATGGCTAGCACCAGCGGAGATGATAAGAACCTTACGAGGCGGAGCAGTAACGTCATCGGCGACTATCTCCTCCGCCATCGATCACAGTCGCAGAGTATCTCTCTTTGATTTGAATCTAATTTTGAAATACGAAATTGGGAAATTTGCAGCTTCTCTTTCACTATCCGTAAGAGAGAGATAGAGAGAGAGAGCAGTACATAGTAATAAAGGCGCGATAGAGATTTGCACATGTCATTTTTTGCTTTTTGACTTTTTATTGATTTTCTTTTACCGCACAGTAAATCTGTTTTTAAGAAACTTTTTACTTTTGTCAGCTTGAAGAATACAGGCTTTTATTGCAAAAGGGTCCCTCTTTACATAAGAAATCCAAATTTTGACCTCACCACTGAGTTTTGAACTTTATTAACCTTGAATACCTCTTCGCATTTACTCCATATCTTTGTTGATTCTCTCACTGTTTTATTCCAAAAATAAAATCGTTATATTTTACAAACCATGTAAATATACAATAAAGTTCATAATTATCATAATCAAATATTTAGATTATCATAAATAATTTTCGCGACTATAAATATATCTTAAAAGTTTCTAAAATTTATATTCACGATCGTAAAAACTTATCAAAAATATGTACTAAATTGTATTACATAACTCTCTTTCCCAAATACGACAAAAAAACGTTTGGATTTTGAATGGTGGTTAGACGTAAAAGTGATGCCATAAAACCCAAGAAAAAATAAGATAAAAAACTTGTCATGTTTGTATGATTGTCAGTGAGATTCTGCATTCAGTAAATTCTATTCATTTTTTTTATTTTTTTAGGGTATAGATTTACTCAAAGCTTTTATTGTTACATTATAGTATAACTTTATAAGCAAATATTGGAAACATATGAGTTATATTATACAAATCGTAACTTGTGTTTTATGTTGTTTACTCATTCACACGTGTAATTCTCGTAGACTGTATAATCGTATTCATATAATTAGTCATGCACACGTGTGAAATTACAGTAAATCGTCAATATTTTCTAGTCCAAAATGACATGCGAATTACTACAATTTCAATAGAAATTCTGAAATCCACAATAATCATTATCTTAATATAGTGATAAAGATACGACAAAAAAATAGTGACAAAGATATATCAATCAAGTTCTTGTTGCTTATGAACTAGACCAAATATCACCTAGACTTGAACCTTAAATGTCACATAGAAATGAAAAAAACTAGCACTGTATGATTGTCAGTAACAAGTTGTAACATGTATAGTAAGAAAATTGAATGAATAGAAGATATTATTGCAAGGGAAAATTATAAAGAATATCCTTTCGAATTTTAAATTGTAAAAAATATTTTTTTAAAAAATATTCTGCCAAATACTTCTTTTTTTTGAAAAAAAGATATTCAAAATATAACTCTGTTTACAGTAGACATTTATATATTTTGCGGTAGATATATAGTAAATGTATATATGTATAGACATTAATATAATATAATTATAGACGGTGAATGTATAAACTAAATTATGAAAGTAATAGACAAAATTCTATTATATATGTCTATTATAAACTTGGACAGAATTATATTTATTTCTTTATTTTGTATATTTATTTTTTGTGAACATTTGTATTCTTACCGAATATTTTTAAAAAGAAATATTTACAATTTAAAATTTAAAGGAGATATTTCTGTTATTGCAAAGTTTTTCCTTTTTGGGTTCAGTAGAGCCTATTATTGCAAAGCCTAGTATCATGCATCATACGTATTGTCCAATTTTGGCATTAAAGTCAACGAGACAAAACTCTACATCAATATTAGTCTTTAATGTTGACCTTTGTTGTTATATCTTTTTTAAATCGGTTCCACTCATCACACACAGGCGCTCCTAAATTTTTTGCCTATATAACTTTTTTTTTTTTTTTTGTCGACTAGCCTACTGATTTTTAAATCTCACTCCTACTCTGCAGATAGAGGGTTCGATCTCTGGTGCCTTGAGGATTTGTAAAATGACAACACCATTGGGCCACCTGTCATCGGCGCCTATATAACTTTTTTGGATAGAATTTTATTATAACTCAAATTTCTAAATTCAGAAATTTATTATTTGAATTAACTCTATTTTCTGTAGTCAAACCCTTATGAAAGATTATATTTTAGTTGTGAGGTAAGACCACCAATTTTAGAGATTTTTTAGAGATTTACAATATTAAATAAATAGAAAGAGAGGAGAGATAATCATTAGAGTTTTTTATTTAAGAAACTCTAGCAAAATTTTAAGAAATCTTGTGATGTGTTGTCACATTTTTATTAGTCTAATCTTTATTTAAATATTAAAATTTAATTATGTACAAATTTTTGATTAATATATTATTATAATAATACTAAGATATTTATTAATAGGAGACTATCATTAACTCTAAGTACTATCTAAATGATATCACCAACCGTCTTCCACTTATCACCGGATTATCATATTTGCTACAAAAAGATTTGTCGTCCACGCAAGTTTGATTGCTTTATATGAAAATTTCGACTTTCAGGTTTAATTTTTTCTTATTTTTAAGTATTGAGTTTGGTTCTTTTTGTTAAGAGTGAGAAATTGTATGAAAACCACAGGAAGTATCTATACAATTCAAGACAGGTGACTTAAAACAGTTGGAAAGGCTTTATTAAATAAGACACGTATAATAATTTAGACATGAATGTTTAACTATTACTGTTTATGTCGCATGAAAATATGAAAACATTGTGGTGAGTACATGTCGATAATTGTCGAAGAACAAAGTACACAACAGTAAAGACCAACACCCACCCACATGGGCTGTGTGAGGGATCTTAGGGTTTGTATCTCAAAACTTCTTGAGTTGGACTTGTGATTTTACAAGTCAGGTCAATCAAAACAACAACCTAAGGGCATAATGCATTGGGGATTCAAAGAGGAGGGGTTCTTAGGGAAAAAAAAATAAAAAAAATTGCAAAACGCGGAGTCAATCAGGGGCTGCCACGTGGCGGCCCGACTCTTAATTAAGAGCCTGTGAGGCACGGTTCGCCACGTGGTGGAAGGTGATTGGCTCCGCGTTTTAATTTTTTTTTTTTCTATGAACCCCATAGGGGATTCAACAATGCTGATGCTCTAACTGACCAGTTTGGTTCGGCCAGGGCTGTGGTTTTGGTTCGTAATAGTATCCGATATAGCCGTCCGGTTTAGATAACATTTTTTAGGCTTTACAAAAATGTTGTAACTATATCGACTACAAAATGGGGAGGATCATTGTGAATATATAGATGAGTGATGGAACTTTTTTGTTGAACCAAGCAGTGGTAACCCGGTGACACGCACAATTTAGTACAAAATATATACTCATCTATTCTGAATTTGATTTCTGCTGGAAATTTTGTTGATGTTTAATTAGAGAAAAATACAATATATTTCTATATTTCATAAAAGAATTCTTTAGCCCCATAATCAAGATAGTCGTTGATATTGTTTCCCGGAGATTAATTAGATTTTGGTGCGAATATCCTAGTTAACAAAAAATATTGTTTGGTTGACAGGACAGTTAACTTTAAGGTGTATCACTAGGCATGCCTCGTGACAGACAAATTGAATGAACTTGGAGATGCTCGAGTATCTTTGATATGCTGAGTTTGTGCCATTTGAGTATGAAGCTGCTCAGGCTTCTGTTGGATTAGTTTCTCCCTTTAGAGAAAGAGGAAACCATTCCGAGTTCAACATGAAAACAGTTGCAGTAAATGAGCTTGAGTGCATTAAGGAACAATAAGATAGTATCAAAATAAGACATACATACGTTATCTTTGAATAATTTGCTACCAAATTTAGCATTTAATAACCTTAGAAATTCCATAACCACAGAAATATGCCTTGGATAAGATTCTAGTATTGTCAAGATCCCAAAAAGAAAACTATAATGCCGACATACACATAGTTTGGCCCACGAACTTCCATTTTGACTAGTCTGCTACTCAATTCAGTAGACTAGTCATAACTTCAATATTAGATCTTTGATTCTACAAATGTTTCAACTTTAATCAGAAGTTTTGATTTCCTTCTTTACAATTGTAAATTATGATGAATCACCAACAACTATAAAATTCTTCAATTCTCCTTTTCAGCTACTTCCAATATCAGTGTCCATTGCTGATTTATCCATCTCATCATCAGAATCAATCACATTTTCAAAGTCATAAAACGGATGAGCCTGCACATTAAGAAACTAAAATGTAGGTATGGATCGGAACAGCAAAAGTCATTGGTTCATTCCAAGAACAGTGAACTTACCTTTGGTCGCGGAGTAACTGCTTCAAAACTTCTAAATTGAGGATCAAAGAAATCAGGAGGCTGGAGTGTAATATATGCTCCTTTGTTTTTGTACCTCTCTTCTGTTGCCTACACCACACACAAATACAAGAACAATTTTGATCTACTTTGATTACATTATTAGAAAATACAATTAAGAAAGGTGCAAGATGCATACTTGAAATTGAGGATAGTCTGGTGCACTGAAAATAGTGATAAGCTTTCCGGATTGGACATTGTGATCTATTGTATATCCCTGGTCCATTCCACAAAGACCATCTCTTTTCTCTCTAGCATCAGGACCTTCATGTGATCTGATGATTAACTGCATCAATAAATGTAATTTTGTTGATCCTAATCAGTATTATGGGATCAAGCCGGCATCAACATAGAGTTTGGTGTCACCTTTAGTTCATACTTCTTTAAAAACTCTTCTGTACAATCAGGACCCCAAAGAAGACCAATCCCTCTCTGTTCATTTGGAGAAAGCCCAGGAGTCATTGAAGGATCAGACCATAAAACATCTCCAGGAATCAAGTTCGAACCTTCCCAAGGAGGATCAAGAACTGATCTTCTAGCTTGCAACAGCTCTTCTAAAGTACCGAGTTTCAGTGAGCTCGGCTCAGGTTCCAGAAGAACTACCCGACGATTCTTTTTCCCTCTATTTCTCTTAGGCAAGACTGGGCTGCGGAAAAGCCCTCCATGTGCTGTATAAACACGTCCTGAAATTATAGAAGCCAAAGGAAGACCTTCAAAGCAACCCAAACATTTGCGGTACACATGTTTTCCCTTGTCACCGTATTTTGTAAGCACTTCCTTCTCAAAACCGTACATGGATGTACAATACTTCGATTCATGATTACCACGGAGAAGGAAGACTCTGTCCGGCATCAAAATCTAAACATCCAAAAGACATGATCTTTAGAAAAACTAAGATTTCAGCCAATAGAGAAACAAGTACTTAAAGAGTTTACCTTCCACGACAAGAGGACAAGGAATGTCTCGAGTCCCCAAGCACCACGATCCACATAGTCTCCGTTGAATACATAAAACCGATTCTGACTAGGAAAACCAGCATCTTTCAAAAGGAAGAGAAGATCATGGAGCTGACCATGGATGTCGCCAACCACAATAACGCTGGATTCAGAGTCAAGATCATCGATGTGAACGCAGTTGCGCTCTTTGTGGAGAATTTTGGAAGCGTTGAGGATAAGGGAATCAAAGACATTGACTGGTAATAGTGAAGGTAACTGGGAAGGAGGTAGATTCCATGAAGACCATTCCAAAGATGACATAAATCCATGAACCCACTCGTTAGTGAGACTGCCCTCACTTGGCCATGTAATGGGAGATGGTGGAACAGGTTCCATTGAAGTTAACTAAACCAAAAACTGTGAAGACAACCTATAAGGATTGGTAACTAAAGTCTTATATAATTAATCTGAACACACAGATACCAATAAGAACCAGAGAAACAAGCAACAGAAGAGTGATCAAAACATAAACCAAAATTTTCATTTTTCAGCGATCAAAGATAACAGAAGATAGCTCACTGAAGAGCTAGAACATAAGACTCGAATCAAATAAATACCCTTAAAATCTTTCAATTTATGAGAACAACATAGAATCTAGATATATTCGTACATCTTTGAACTCATAAGAACAGCAAGTAGTTAACGTAGGTAAATCGAAATTCCAAACACAAACAACAATTCGAATAGAGTGGACTTAACCGGCTAAGATGTGGAGACAATCCCCAAAATTCCAAGCTTTGACCTTGGACCTAGCTACTTTGCTTTCTCTCGTCGAGATTTAGGATCTCTCTCGCCTTGGATCCATTAACTCAAAGGACGACATTTTAACAAGCAAAATATTCAAATCAGACTCATGATCCCGAACCGGTCGGTTAATTAGAAGTTAACCAACCGATTTGTAAATCGAGCAAACCTAGTCGTGACGCTTCTACTGCGTTTTGCAATCACGCGCTTATCGCAACACGTCGCGAACGCGAGTTTAAGAAACGTTTTAGCCATTTTGACTCTGTTGAAGGTGATTAACCGGTTTATTCTGGTTAATAAATAAACATGAACCAAACTAAGACCGAATATACATTGATTTGTCTCGGTTGATTGGTAATAATATTTTCTCATCGTCTTAAAAAGAAAATCAAAGAATTTCGCTTCGCTTAGTTCAATTTGAATATTGTGTAAATGATACAAACCGGCTTAAATCGGTTCGATGTCGATTATAATTTTTCAAGGTCCGGTTCATACTTTGTACGGTTAAAATTGATTTTGCTTTGAGATTTGTACTGTTGATCCAACTGAAATGCGAAGAGAGAGGACCAAAAATGTGGACTTGCTTTAATATTGGCGACAAATTTCGGAAATATAGAGACTAATTGATTTTCGCAGAAGATAAAACCTTGATATATATTGTTCTGCTCGTCGAATCGTTTGATTTTCGTAATTGTTGGATTTGATAGGTTATAAAAGATGGGTAATTTGTTCGTGAAGAAACCACAGATCACGGAGGTTGATCGAGCGATTCTCTCTCTTAAAACCCAAAGACGCAAGCTTGGTCAATATCAGCAGAAGGTTTTTGATTTTCCCTTTGTATTCTAATTTGATTTTGATCGAATCTTAGGTCTTTCTTTTGGGATCTGAGATCAAATGCTTTATCATTAGTTTTGTTTTATCCAAAACCCTGATTGTTGAAGGAATTGTATTGGATTCTCCCCAATTGTTATCCAATGGATTTTCTGATTTGTTAGTACTGATTAAAAAAGCAAACTTCAGTTTTGAGGTCTGGCTCAAGTCTTTGCATAACCCATCTTCTCAAATTTTGCTATTTTAGCTTGAGAAAGTAATTGAAGCGGAAAAGCAAGCTGCAAGAGACTTAATCCGGGAAAAGAGAAAGGACAGGGCTTTGTTAGCATTGAGGAAGAAACGAACGCAAGAAGATTTGTTGAAGCAAGTAGATCAGTGGGTC
>JAKUCM010006035.1:0-12845 GCA_023374145.1 Lepidium sativum
AGAGAAACATTTATAAAGTTTTATAAGAGAGCTCATAAAAACCTTATGAATAGTATATTTATAATTTATCTTATAAAATCTTATAAAAAATCAATTTATAAGTTATCTTATTAAACTTTATAAATAAACTATTTTGAAAAAGATAAAAAAATCCTAACTGAATGCCTAAACCAAATGAATAATCAAAATTTAGTAAATCAAACTAAAATTATACCCTAAAAAGACTTAATGCATACATAAATCCAAAAGAATGAATATCTTAACTCTTTAATGAAAAAGTAAGTAAACCCTAATTGAATGTCTAAACCCAATGGAATGATCCAAATAAGTAAATCAATTTTAAAAAATATACTCTAAACAAAATACTTGGATGTTTAAACCCAAATGAATGATTGTAACAATTCTTGAATGGAAGAAAAAAAAACTACACCCTAAGTGGATGCCTAAACTCAGGTGAATGATCAAAATTAGTAGATTAAGCTAAATACTATACCTTAAAAAAATCCACTTAATGTCGAGTCCCATGTGAATGATTATAACACATAAATTTCAAAATAGTTTATCTATAATGTTTAATAAGATAAGTTGTAAATGTGAAGAACCTATGAGAATGATCAAAAGTACTAATCAATCCAAATATTATTTCTAATAGATCTACTTGATGCTTAAACTCATGAGAAATACAAAATTGATCTTTCTATATAATTCAATGTTTTCAAGTATTGTCATAGGTATCTTTTCAGAATGGTATACTTTTATTATATAGAATATACTTTAATACTTTATTTTCAGTCACAAATTTAATGTATTTTAAATTGCTTGTCACTACATACCAAATTCTCATACATAAAAATATTAGAAATTTTTAGTATTAGTCTTTTTGGTGTACATTTTCATAAAATGTCCATTTAATTTTAATTTTTTTGCAAAAAAATGTCCTTATTATTAAAAAAATATAAAAATACCTTCGAAATTTGTTTTTATGAAAAAATTTTGTATGAAAACTATTTAACGAAACTTTTTCCCGCTATGATTTTTTTTATAGTTTCAAAAATTTGTTTTATAAATTTATAGGATTTTATTAGAGATTTTATAAAAAAAAATTATTCAACCTTATAAATAATATATCTATAAGTTATCTTATAAAATTTTATAAAAAATTAATTTATAAGTTATTTTATAAAATCTTATAAAAAACCAACGTTTATATCATATTTTTGCATTTTATTTAATTATATAATGTAGTATAACTATTTTATAGATTTTCTATAGTTTGTTTATAAAACTATATAAAAATTTATAATTCATTTTTTTCTAAAGTTATCTTACTAAGACTTATTTATAAGTTATTATATAAAAAGTTATTTATAAGTTATGTTGTAAAATACTATTACTATTTAGATTTTTTTTTGTAACTACTCGCTTTGCTGCCTTTCTCTTCTCTCTCTACCGTGTAGTCGCTTCTCAGAGTCTCGATCTCTTTTTCCTCTTATTTCTGTCTTTCTTTTGAACAGTGGAGTGATGTGGTCGCCGGTTTCTATCTGTCTCCGGCGCATAGTGGCTCGTCAAGATGCCCGTCGATCAATGGCTGCTCCGATGAAACTTTTGGAGGTGTTCTCGCTTGAGGACACTAAGCTTTGCTCTGGGTCCGTGGATTCCTCCCACTGCCGGCGACGTATGTCCTCCTTGCCACCGCTGCAGCCGTTCACCTTGATGAACCTGACTTTGGCTCCGGTAATCTCCATAGCTCCCCTTTCCTTTTCAGCTCCGATGAACACTAAGCTTTGTTCTAGCTAGAGGATGGTTTTATTTGGTTTATTGGTCCGGTGTTTGGTTAAGTGGGTTAGGTGAAATCCTGGTTTTGTTTGTTGCGGGGTGCTGCCAGTTTCCAGACTGTTGAGGCTTTTAGACTCGTTTTGTCTGTGTTTTGCTTTATTTTTAGGTCTTGGAGGTTCTCCTAGGTTTGAAGCTTGTTATTCCAAGGCCCATGCTGTTTGTATATTCCTGTTTAGATTCGACTGGTGGCTCAGTTTGTTTGGTTTGAGGCTCTTCATTTCTTGTCTGTACATTAGAGATCTGGTTGCGGTCTGGTATTTTTATGGGTTCTTTTAAGGCGTCAATCAGTCGAGCCCTCATCTTGGTTTCTTTCTATGATTTCGCACAGTGTGACACTAAGACTCTTTCTTGCCGGTTTAGCTCTTTTTTCATCTGTAAGATACACGTATTCGCTATAGAAACTACCGTCGTCAGTTTGGGTTTCAGTTTTCGTCTTCAACCTGTTAATGTATTCGCACTGTGTTTCTTTTCTCTGTTTTTAATGTATCTCAAACGGCAAAAAAAAATGAAAAATTATCTTATAAAACTTTAACCTAAAACACACGCATTTATATACGTGTTTTCTATGTAGAATAAATGAAATTAACATATAACCTACAAATTACTTTAGGCTAATGAATGTTCCTAGCTACAAATTTAATTTTGACCATGACCATTACCATATCTTAGTTTTTTTATATATAAATGTTAGAATAAATATGGATATGACATATGGGAGAAGAAGGCACCAGGTAAATCGCCAAATTGTTAAGGTAGTTTCCATCAACATTTATCTCGTTTGGATCAGAAAAGAAAGAAGGAGAAGACATAGTAAATGGGAAGGTAGAGAATAGAGGACACGTGGCGCAAAAGAGAAGTAATGAGTAGTGGAGAGAGCATTAAAGTATAGCCAATGAATGAGTCATTGAGCTCTTTGATATAGAGACTCTACATGTAATAACTATCATCTCGATTATAACCAACTACTCCATTATTCATTCATTCATTACTCTCATCCACATGGCCTCTCTTCTTTCTCTATTTCACCCACTTCATCTTCTTCTTTCTCTCTCTCTCTCAAACAAACCTTTCTAAAGAAGATGAAGACATCAGGATTTGTCTTCATTTTGGCTGCAATAATCCTATGCTTCTCATTCGCTTCTTCCGGTAATCTACAACCCTCAACCTCCTACTTACTACTCTCTTTTTTTATGTTGTCTAGTTGATGAATCAAGGAATATTCTTATAAAAATGCAGAAATGAAAATAGGAATAGAGGATTACAATTTTGATGTGGATCCAACACCAACAACTAGAGAATCACTTAAACCAGGTCCAACTGAACATGGAGCTCCAACAAATCCTTTTATTCCTACTAAACCTCCTCCTCCTTCTTCTTCGTCTTCTCCTTCTCCACAATCTCAAATCGACGGTGGATATTAACGTTACTTTATTTTCACTATAAATCTTTGTAGCTAATATTCCCACGTGTGTTTTTTTCTTTTCTTTTTTTGGTTTTTATAGTTCTCTTGTTCGGTGATAACTCTGTCTCTGTGTACTAACATTGTCGCTTTCTACTTCTTATGATCATTATTTACCTTTTATCTTCTGCATCTGTCTGTTCATGGACTACTACCGTCCATTTCGGGTAATTGCAGAGGCTTTGGTATTTTTGGCTATTTTTAAATTCCATGTCTTAATTCTCTCTGAATTCATTTAATACATAACTAGTATCCAAAATATAAAAACGTTATATATGTTATAGACAAAATTGGAAATATGGATGGGCGATCCAATTCTAAAACGCATGGGTCTCTCCTCCTTGATTGCTGCGCTGATGGGCTTAAGATGGGCCTAATAAGATCAAATTCTGTTATTAATGGGCCTACATATTAGTTGGGAGAGCGTGATTCTCACGCGACCCAACGAACTGGGCCAACAGTTAAGTCCGGTAATGCTAACGACTAAAAGCTCAACAGTTAAGATCTTAAATTCGATATACCTCAAATCTGGGATTGTTTTTTCCTTGAAATAATTGATTTGATATGTTTAATACAATGTATAATTAATTAAAGAAATAATAAAAAAAAGAAGCATGAGGAGAAAGAGAGAGACAGACCCAAAGGCGGTGGTCCCAAAGCTTACCACTTAGTTTCATCACGTGCTTCCCACGCGCGTTATCTAATCTATACCGTTCATTTTGTTGACTTTTTTTACATCGGAGACCTAAATCAAACGGTCAGATATTAGATTACAGTCAACTAAATAACACGAAACACATTCCCTTAAAAATCACAAATAACACGATGATACTTAGCGTGCGGATTAGTGTACAATCGAGTATAACCAGCTTAAAGCCTGTATTATGTTTTTTCTTCTTTTGCATTATAAACAAACAAATATTATAATTAATTAATTAATCAAAGCTGAATGTTCTTAATTGGGTCCCATTACAGAATATGTTTTTTTCTTCTTTTGCATTATAAACAAACAAATATGTTTCATCACTTTGGTCCCATTACAGAACAAAAAACATAGTCCTTCAGATTTTCCGACCCCAAATGTTTTTTTCTCTTAACTTGAATACTTTATAATCTCTTGATCCAAGAGTTCACGTTTACTTGTAACAGAAGTCTTTGTAATCATATCACAAAGGTCTCTCTTTCTTCCTCTCTCAAATAAAAAATGTCTCACATTGATATGGAAAATGGTTTCGTGGATCGTCATTATCGCCGAAGTGACGTCAGCGATATCGGAGAAGATAGTTCATCGTGTGATTACGACTACGATTTTCACTCAGCTGTTCGTAGCTTTTGCGGCGAGTTTGAGATTTCTGATGACTTAAACGACGAGTCAGAAGCCTCTAGATCAGTTGGAGTGTCTCCAGAGAAAGATTGTCGGATTTGTCATTTGGGTTTGGAGAGTAGTCGTCATGAATGTGGAGATCCAATGGTACTTGGATGTTCTTGTAAAGATGATTTGGGTTATGTTCATAAAAAATGTGCAGATACTTGGTTCAAAATCAAGGGTAATAAGTAAGCAAACTCTTATTACAAATCACTTTTGATCTTGCTTGACATAATTATATGAATCAATCACTGTTGGATTTAACGTGGTGAAATTTCAGGACTTGTGAGATTTGTCGTTCGATAGCTCAAAATTTCTCTAAAATTGCTGAGATTGATCAAACGACAGTAACTGAAACTAATGAGGAGGACGTGGAGGCCGGAAATTCATCGACGGTGGTGGCTACGGTTGATTCCGATGACCGGAGATTTTGGAGAGGAAACAGATTCGCTTAACTTTCTTTTAACATGTATGGTTTGTGCATTTGTAATCTCATGGTTTTTTCACTTTAACTTGCCTTCACAACAATAAGATAAAAGATAAACATAAACATTCTCTGTTTTTTCCCCTCAAATCTCAATTTGCTTTCTGTGGAATTTGATTCCTGTTTTAGCTTTTTGCACGAGTGCAATCATATCAAACACACTTGAAACATTAAAAAATAGCACACAAAATTGAATGAGTACACTTTTACATGTGTTTTGTGTGTATTTGTGAATTCTTAATATACGTATCTTCACAAACTCTCGTAAGCTTCAGAGGCAGAACCATGTCTAAGTGCTTCTTTAGCTTCAGCTTCCATCTCGAGCTTGAAGAGACATGCGGCTTGTAAGTAAAGAGGGAATTGGCCATTCTGGGTGAAGCTACTTGCGCTTGCATAGCGTCGCTTAAAGCCTCACTGAACATTTCAATCATTAAGTAACAAACACACCTTCTCGCTAATACTGTTGGTGATACATTTGGAGCTCCACTCATGAACTGTAATAGAACGTATGGATTTGGAGGACAAATTGGGTAATAAGTGGAAATGAGTTGACTATGAAAAGAGGAGATATTTTGAAGGATTCTATTAACCTCTGTGTAGAAATTCAATGGCGGTATCAATGTCTTTAGCACAAAATGCAGCATCTCCATGCTTCTGATGATTCATACTCTCTTGCATTTCACCAGTCCACATTTGGAATGAAAACTGACATATATTCATGAGAATCAGCAACAAGAAATCTTCAAATTTCTCGAATTAAATAATCAGCAACTACCTCGTTTGAGACTCCATCACCTTCTCCATATCCAAGTTTCTCCAGTTGTTCGTGTATGCTACTTAGATCAGCCCTCGAACATGCATCTCCAAAAGGACTCAACTTTAGTGGCTCAGCTGCAGGTTTAGTCTTTTCAGGCAGAATATTTGATGGCTGTCAATTAATATGATCTAGTTATGTCTGGATTCTTACAGAGGAGGCTATTCTTGAATATGCCGAGAGAAAGACACTTACAGGTGTGAGTCCTTTGACATTAATAGGCCATAACTTGGCTCGTTTCTGAAGTCTAGAAAGAGTGGACAGAAGAAACTTCATACTTGGCCTCTCTTCTGGTACATTCTTCAGACATCGAGAAGCTATGTGCATTAGTTCTGTTCTGTCTTCATCAGAGAACTGACCATCCAAAGCTGAATCCATTAGCACCAAATGGTTATTGCCTCGGAACAAATCCAGTGCCTGCAGAAATATCACATTAACATTTAAAAGCTAAGAAAAGCAGTCCAAAAATGCAACTAAGCTTTCAATTTTGTTACATGGTTTGGAGGAATATGTCGGCCACTCATAAGATCCAGTAACAAATTTCCAAAGCTAAATGTGACGCTCTCAGGTATCACAGTACCTGGAAAATGACCAAATGAGATTTTCAGCTTTTATTCTTGTTGAGACACATCAGAAAAGGTTGATAATGTACCTAAGCGCAAAAATTCTGGAGGAGCAAATGCTAAGTTGGTGCTATACTTTGTTCCTTCTTGACAATTCTTCATGAGACCAAAGCAAGAAAGCTTAGGATTCCCAATCTGTCATTCAAACACTTCGTGATATAAGAATCTGCAGTTTTTCCTAATTAAAAAAACCAAAAGAAGAATATAGCATTTACCTTATCAAACATGATTCTATAAGGATTAAGATCATGGTATAAATCCATTCCTTTATCATTACAATACTGCAAAGCTTTTGCTGTATGCAGTGCAATTCTTAACCTCATTACCCACTTCATTGGTCTTTTCTCCCCTGAAACACATTACAATCTCTTAAGCAATCATGTTTGTTGAGCCAAAACATCATCTATCAATGAGAAGAAAAAAAAAAGAGAAGATATTTTACAATGAAAAAGATGCTTTGCTAATGTTCCATTAGGCATGTACTCAGCAACAAGCAATCTCTCGTTGTCATCAGAACAACAACCGATCAAATTCGCCAAATATTCACTCCTCAATTTCCCAACAGCTTGTGCTTCATTCTGATTATTTCACCACAGATTTCAAAAGCTAGAAGTCAAAATTGATTATGCAGAGAGTTAATCAAAGAAGAAAGACTAGTTCAAAACCAAAAATTAGTAAAAATCAAAAGGTGAACGAAAGAGTGAAAAAGACGAATAATGAATTCGAAAGGATCAGGCCACGAAAGTCTCTGAAATCGTTTGACGGCGATTCGACGACCATCACCGAGTCTTCCCTTGTATACAATGTTAGGTACCAAATCATTGTGCTCTGAGACGATATTTCCGGTGGAGAAACCATCGGTAGCGATTCTCAGTTCCTCGAAACTGAACTCACGGAAAATCAACGGATAATGTCCTCTGTCGTCGTCATCGTCTCTCACATTCTCGAGATCATGGATGACCTTTGATGTAATCGGCGGCGATGATGAACGACGCCAAGACTTGAAGCAAACGCATCCCATTTATCGCCGGCTAGAAATGCTCAGTCTCCCGCCTCCAAATATTCTCTCTGTTTTTTCTTTTCTTTTTCAAACGAATTCAAATAATCAAATATTTATTAGCAATTTAGCATCTTGTATAATGACAAAAAAGAAAATTATATTCAAAAATATTTTAGAAAATTATCTATTGGCCACTTTACTTGTGATCAATTTTGTTCATGAATCATCCCTACATAGTGAACGAGTACATTACATAATTTTTTTAATGTAGGTTTTAATTATAAATAAATTTTATTGATTAAATTATTATTAAAAAAGTTAATCATAGTTATCAAATTTTTGAGATATTTTTAAGTTTTATTAAAGTAATTAGATGCAATAAATAAATATGAAATTAGTATAGTTAATGGTCATTATTAAAATAATCGAAAGCGAGATTTAAAAAACCATTAAAATAATTGATAAAAAATAAATGGTCATAATTAAAATATTTAAGATCTCGTAGTTAATGGGAGGCTCGTTTCAGGAATATTAAAAAGAAGACTTAAAACCATAGCTTATTTTAGTTTAGATGAGACCGTCTATTTTTCTTTTACGAAGTCCTATCTGAAAAAAGTGATGGTGAATATGGGCTCTTTTTATGGGCCTAAATGGGCTTAAACTAATATAAATAGGCCGAAATGAAAACATACTTTCTCATTTAGCCTAAATAATCTTCAACCAATATATATTTTGATTGTTTCACTGAGATCGTGCTTTTACAATAATATGAAATGAATTGAAATATATAATTATAAAGAACAAAGAAACTGTTTGTCGCCCCCCCCCCCCCCCCCCCCCCAAACAGTTGAAATTGAGGTATTTTCCACAAAATTAGCTGTTCAAAAGTTGACTAAATTATTTTACGTAACTAAGTTTCGGGCCATTCTCAACTTTCTATTACATCATCCCTCTTACGTAACACTTTTCCTAAAACAAAAACAAGTCATGCAAACCAAAGACATGCGACCAATAATAATGTTATTTTTACTATTTTTTTGGTATTGGAGATCGATTCTTTTCTACTAATAATAATTAAAAAGAAAAATAAATTTGATCTCTAATACCAAGAAAAATTTGATATACAAAAATTTGTTACGTTTTGTAGATTTTATTTAAGGTCTATATTTTAAATTTGTTATGTTGTGTAGACTTTATTTACGATATACATTTTTTACTTTGGTTGTAGATTTTAAATTTACTGAACGCAACACAAGTTTTACTCTAGATATATAAGTTTTACTGTAAATACCAAACTAATGAATGTATTGTCGAATGCATTAAGAGAAGATGAATGGCATGAACTACGCAATTCTAATCTCGCTGTGTTTGTGAAACTTCATGAACCAGATTTCCTTTGGACATCAAAACTTGTTTACAATATCTATATTCTACAGTTGTAGTTCAGGAAAAATAATGGGATGTAGTGTCTCATAGGCGAACAATCAATGAGGTTCTCTTTGTATGAGTTTAGACATCTCATTAACCTGGATTGTAGTTATGTAAAGGATGTTGATGAGCCTCTTGAGACTGAAGAGAGTGATGAGATGAAAGTGTTTTGGGGTCTTCTTGGAGTTCCTTTGAGATTTGGACCAACTACACAAGATTTGTTTGTTGCATGTTAGTCGTGTGAGACATGGTTCCGGGAAAACCGGATGAGGCTAGGTTATATGTGTATCTATGCGTCGTACATCAAAGGAGTTAGGTCATCAAAAGAAATGTCGTTCTGTTTGTCTAGTAAGGTATTGAATCTAGCTGAGTTGAAGAACTACCCATAAGGAAGGGTGTGTTTCAAAAATTGGATTGAGCATGTAAAGTCAAATAGCTTGTTGACAGCAAATACCCTTGAAGGGTTTGTCCAAATTCTTCAGATATGGTTGTATGTATTTTTCCTAACTTTGGAGCCAAGTATGGTTGACCTTTGGGAGGTGATATATCTCCACTAATGCTAGCTTTTAAAGAGGCTAAATTTCACAAAAATCTCAAGGAGAGCATGCTGAAGCAGATTCTGATATTATCTCTAGTTTTTCTATTATTTTAGATGATGTTATAATTGAATGGAAATAAGGTTCTGATTTTTGAGAATGTAGGTTATGATTTTTTAGAATGTAGGTTATGATTTTCAATGATGTATAACTGAATGTAGGTGCTGATTTTCTGATCTTTTCTTACATTATTGTAGATGTTAGTAAAAAAATTCATCCATGCGGAGGATGAAATGTTTATGATATGGAATGATAATATTGAAGATGTCGAAAACATCATCAATGCGATGTTAGGGAAGTTTGACAACAATCATTACTGGGTCTGTAAAAGAACACACTGAAAGGACAAAGGTTTAGATGAAGAAAAAGATGTGAAGGAAAAGAAGAAGAAGAAGAAGAATAAGAAGAGGCATGTGGAATTACCGGTGGAGGTTGGAAGTAAAAAGAAGCATAAGGCATCATCACCATCAGCGTCAATGCATGAGCCCAAAATTGTTGTTAATGGGATGGAAGCTGAAAGTTGATGGATATGATTCATCAAGGAGAAACTAAGATGACAGAAGGTATGACTACCTTGGCTGATCGGATAACAGCAGGTATGACTGTTCTGGCTGATCGGATGTCAGCTATGGAGTCTGCAGTAGAGGAGCTTCAGCGTCATTCTAAGGAGAATGTAAAGGCAAGTGAGGATCTCCCATTACCTGAGAAGAATACGGAGAGTAACTCATTTTCACTCGATGCAGGGGTTAGTACTGATCCACCTCAAAGGAAAATAATTGTCAACAAAAAGAAAGATAAAAAATAAGCAGCCTGAATTTGTTTGTTTCATGCTTCACTGCTTTATGTTTTAGACTTTTTTTGTTTTAGAATTTTGAAATTGTTTTGTTGTTGTTGGTGTTTGGTGTTGTTAATTGTAGAGTATGCAGAATGGTGTTCCTAGTGAAAGTTTGAATGATGATTTACAATCAAGTGTCGTTGTGATGGTCAACAAAACAGAAATCGACTTTGATAAAATTCAGAGAGATAAACAGGATAAAAAAATAGCATAGTGCTTGGTTCGAGAAAGGACTTAACAGATTAAGAAGCTTGGTCCTACACAACTCAGTCCTTTCATGGGTAATAGTACTGTCAAACAGATCTTTGACAAAACAAGAAAACTTGGATATGATCCTTTCAAAGTGGTGTGTAAGCAAAAGCTTGAAGCTTTACTCGATTAGCTGAAACTCGATTCGTATGTCATTATATTTTAATAATTTATTTGTAAACAATTAAATTGTTAGAATGTTACTTATTCAGGTTTATATGGTGTAGAGATTTCAAGAAGAAGAAAAGAGATCCTAAATCGTCTCTTAATTGGTTTTACATACTGCGGGTTCCTCAGAAATGGCTACATGATACGGTAAACTTAATTTGTGGATTTAACTAGCAGATTTTAATAATTCACAGTTTTATTTTTAACCTTATTTATTACGGCATTTGGATGCAGGGATTAATCTCTTAAATGGTCGATATGCAAAGCATCCTGAATGGTTTAGGTCAGATCGCATCTGTTTTATTGACACTGCTCTTAACATGCGGTGGGTTAAGAAATACCCAAAAAAATTTGAAGGCTTCCGTTCTGCCGGCTAAGGCATATGATTACTTCTTGGGAGCTAAGCCATCTTATTACCAATCTAACAAACAACGAGGGATGGAAGTTGATGATATATATGTAGATTTATCGTGTAGATTTATTGTGTAGATATTTAGGGTAGATTTATAATGTAGTGCGTAGACGTATAATGTAGATGTATTGTAAATGGGTCGACGAATTATTCCCCCTCTACTTATTCGTTTCTTACTTCTTATACATAGACTTTCGAACTCTTTATTTCCTGCCATTAACATTTTTTTCCTATGTAATAATACGCTTGTAATTAAATAATTAAAAAACGTTCACTGTGTTTTGTTCAGCGTTTAAAAAGTGCGTTTAGTTCCAAAACGACGTCATTTAGCACCAATGAATTTTTATAATCCACATAGCCTAAACGACGTTGTTTTGATTTAATCGATTTGGACATAATCCCAAATTAGGGTTCCTCGCCTTTAGCTTTGTTTCTTCTCGCGAGAAACACTAATTTGGGATTATTGCCAAATCGATTAAATCAAAACGACGTCGTTTAGGCTCTGTGGATTAGCAAAATCCATTGGTGCTAAACGACGATGTTTTGGAACTAAACACACTTTTTAAACGCTGAACAAAACACAATAAACATTTATAATTGTTTAAGTACAAGCGTATTATAACACATGAACTTGATTAGAGATAAGTTATATGCAGAGATATTTGATGAGACTAGTATTAGGGGAGCTGAGTATCACGAGTATAAAGGTTTAGACCTTTACGATCAGAAATAGTGTTAAGGTCCAAAAATTTATATGTAGTACATGCTTTTATTCTTGCAAGCTTGTTTTTTGGTAATTTATATGTAGAACTAATATTTTTTGGGATTGGTTAACAAGCAATAATTTTTGAGATTGGCTAACAAGTTTACTTGCAAGAGGTTATGTATTTAAGATATTGTATGTGAGAGGTTATGTATGATGAATATTGGATATGTGACTGATTTGGAGCTTGATCATAATCACTTTTAGGCAAGATACTATGAGCATATGTTGAGTACAAGTAGTCATTTGCATAGTATGGGGATACAAGCATAGAAAAATCCAACTTAGTCTCTTTCGCAGCAATAATAACATGTAAGCAAGGTATTTTTTCAACAAGAAACACACCAAACTCGCATGTAAGTTGATCGAAGTCAACCAAACATTTTTGTGGACCTCCCTTCACATAAAACCGCCATGTAGCTACACGTTCCGCCACCATTGATTTCGCGTTCTCGTACAACTAATATATATTCAACTCCACGACTAAAGCGTGTTGTGATACTCATAACATTTTCACGTCGTTTGCAAAACCATATTCCAAGCTTCTCCCATATGAACTCCAAAAGAAATGTTATTAGAAATCATTTTGCTAGTTTGAATGCCAAATTTAATGATTCAGCGATGTTGCTAGTCTGCATGGTGTTTCCGTTACCCAGGAAATGAATATGAGACAACAAAGTCGGGTCTACATCTTCAAAGTATGATGCAAGGACAAGATTGATATGGCGTAACTCGTCGATATTCCTAGTGTGATCCTAAAGTGTATAAGCATATGATGCACATTTGACCAAATACAAGAAGTTTTTGTCTTT
>JAKUCM010006036.1:0-12545 GCA_023374145.1 Lepidium sativum
AGTCATAGAAATATTTATAAGATTGTAAAATCTAATGAGAATCCCCAGACAAAAAATTGATTGGAAAATCTGTTAACCTAGAATTGAAAATTACATGGACTATTTGAAATAGAAACCTAATAATTATCCAATTCATATATGAAATATATTTTATAGATGTAATAAAAGGCTAGCATATTTTCCTAATCTCATATCCATATTACAAAACATTATAAAGCTGTAAAATACATAAACATGGCACGACAATATAATTAGTGAATTTTCTTTCATTTTGGACAGTTTGGGACTACGATATTCAAGATCGTATCAATCATACTAAATTTGAGTGCACTTCAACGAAGATGGAGAAGTAGTAGCACATGAACATGGGAAAGTTAATCATCCACTTAAAGAGGTTACTCATTTAATTTGAGAACGAGAAAGGTTGTTATATATTTTAAATCTTTTATCCTCATTGATGTATTTCAATGGATCACTCCACGTATTTTGCTGTTATAGTTCCTCTCTATTGATCGCTATATTCTCTCTGTTTATATTAGGTTCAAACAGCTTTACTACTATTGTCAATAATTTCTAAAGGAACTTCTTTCATGTATATTGTTTCCGAGTTAATTATTTGTTCGGTAATATTTTTCCATTAAGTAAACCAGCACATGTAAGTAAAATATTATCTGCTGGTGGTTTCAAAAGGAACAAGGAATGCATACTTTCGAATTAGAAATCAAAACCTTAAAGTACCAAATAATTTTCAAACTATAGTTTGTAAGGATACATGACAATTGTTAAACAACTGTTATACATCAACTGGTTGAGCATTTTAACAATAAAACTCTAGAGGATGATAAGGAGCTAAAATGTTTTGACGACACACAAATCCAGAGTCTACATATATAGAAGGTTACAAGAAACTTACAAAACCTCTAAAAAACTTTTGGAAGGTTACAAGGACCCTCTCTAAATTGTGCCGGATACATTTTCTTATAACATTATATTTCGTTTTAATATTTAGTGTGATTGGTTCATGTACGTAGTGTAGAATTGTTAGATCAACCACAAGTTCAGAACCCATCTAAATACAAGAAAAGTATTAAATATGGCTATTGACATAAGATATTAAAGTAATTGTTACTTCTAGAATTGGAATTGCTTACTTTAAGTATGTTGGAGATGAACAAAATCAAGTCACATATAGATACATCATACCTCCTAAAATCCAATAATCTTTAATAAATTTTACTGTGATGGATTCAGTGTATCTACAGTTACATATCAAGATAATATCAAGATTTAAAATTTTGTTGAATATAGACTTGATTAGATACCTTAAATTGTCTAAATTAAGATTTTATTATGTTCATTCTTAATATCCAAACAACTAGTTTTTTTATACCAATTCCTGAGTAGTCCAATAAGTCTTGATACCGTAATCATCTGTGTATCAAATGTACATCTAAAAAGAACGAAACTGTTAAAGCTTTTGTCTTGATCTAGACACGATTCTTCATTTGCTAAAGGCGTTTGTAGACCAATCTATCCTTTCTTGACACAATACATGTTTTCTTAGATAATCGAACAACAAAAAGGAAAATTTTCAAATACATCAAAGAGTTAGAATGAGATATTATGTATGTAAATGTTATTGTATATACTTTGCTCATAGAATAGTTCATCATTTAGAAATAAAGAAAAAATAAAAACTTATTAGCCATTTCATTTTGGGTATTAGTGTTACATCTACCGCGAAAAGCGAGGATGATTTACACATTTTCCCAGTACCCACTTTTTCATATACCAGAATATAAATCTATTTTGGAGAATCATATTTAAAGAAGTTTCAGACAGACGATTGTGACCTGGTTCACTCAAAAATATTACAAAGTATTTTAAATATGTTGAAATAGCTTGAGCTTTTAGGTCATATTGAGAGCGGTTTTAGTGTTTTTATATTGAAACTTTTCTCAATATGACCTGAAAGCTCAAGCTTTCTCAATATACCAGTTCTTGGTAGCCGATTTGATACACCTTTATTCTCTCAACTATAATCATTTTTGGTGCTGGAAAAAGAATGCAGTCAATGGATGAGAAGATCTCTGATGGCCTTTATAAGATGTAGGGAAATTAAGATTCATACCAACAATGACCTAGTGACAGTAGATTTCATGTTTTTAATGGAAACTTATTTTTAGTATTCGAAGGAAAAAATGGAAGAGAATATTTTCTAGGATTATATTCCCGCTTTATATTTACACAATTATAAAAAGATATCTTTAAAAATACAGACATTAATATTTGGACCAAAATAAGATTCAACTTTATGGTTAATCGAATAACTCTTCAACTTTTGGTTAAAGAAGTTATTAAAGGTCTAATGTAAATAAACACCAAATCATTATTCACCTCTGTTAATTTATCGCCATGAAATCAACAATATTCTCTTAGGGTTTAGTTGAAGGTGAATTTTAATAGTCATAGAAATATTTATAAGATTGTAAAATCTAATGAGAATCCCTAGACAAAAAATTGATTAGAAAATCTGTTAACCTAAAATTGAAAATTACATGGACTATTTGAAATAGAAACCTAATAATTATCCAATTCATATATGAAATATGTTTTATAGATGTAATAAAAGGCTAGCATATTTTCCTAATCTCATATCCATATTACAAAACATTATCAAGCTGTAAAATACATAAACATGGCACGACAATATAATTAGTGAATTTTCTTTCATTTTGGACAGTTTGGGACTACGATATTCAAGATCGTATCAATCACATTAAATTTGAGTGCACTTCAACGAAGATGGAGAAGTAGTAGCACATGAACATGGGAAAGTTAATCATCCACTTAAAGAGGTTACTCATTTAATTTGAGAACGAGAAAGGTTGTTATATATTTTAAATCTTTTATCCTCATTGATGTATTTCAATGGATCACTCCACGTATTTTGCTGTTATAGTTCCTCTCTATTGATCGCTATATTCTCTCTGTTTATATTAGGTTCAAACAGCTTTACTACTATTGTCAATAATTTCTTAAGGAACTTCTTTCATGTATATTGTTTCCGAGTTAATTATTTGTTCGGTAATATTTTTCCATTAAGTAAACCAGCACATGTAAGTAAAATATTATCTGCTGGTGGTTTCAAAAGGAACAAGGAATGCATACTTTCGAATTAGAAATCAAAACCTTAAAGTACCAAATAATTTTCAAACTATAGTTTGTAAGGATACATGACAATTGTTAAACAACTGTTATACATCAACTGGTTGAGCATTTTAACAATAAAACTCTAGAGGATGATAAGGAGCTAAAATGTTTTGACGACACACAAATCCAGAGTCTACATATATAGAAGGTTACAAGAAACTTACAAAACCTCTAAAAAACTTTTGGAAGGTTACAAGAACCCTCTCTAATTGTGCCGGATACATTTTCTTATAACATAATATTTCGTTTTAATATTTAGTGTGATTGGTTCATGTACGTAGTGTAGAATTGTTAGATCAACCACAAGTTCAGAACCCATCTAAATACAAGAAAAGTAATAAATATGGCTATTGACATAAGATATTTAAGTAATTGTTACTTCTAGAATTGGAATTGCTTACTTTAAGTATGTTGGAGATGAACAAAATCAAGTCACATATAGATACATCATACCTCCTAAAATCCAATAATCTTTAATAAATTTTACTGTGATGGATTCAGTGTATCTACAGTTACATATCAAGATAATATCAAGATTTAAAATTTTGTTGTATATAGACTTGATTAGATACCTTTAATTGTCTAAATTAAGATTTTATTATGTTCATTCTTAATATTCCAAACAACTAGTTTTTTTTATACCAATTCCTGAGTAGTCCAATAATTCTTGATACCGTAATCTTCTGTGTATCAAATGTACATCTAAAAAGAACGAAACTGTTAAAGCTTTTGTCTTGATCTAGACACGATTCTTCATTTGCTAAAGGCGTTTGTATACCAATCTATCCTTTCTTGACAAAATACATGTTTTCTTAGATAATCGAACAACAAAAAGGAAAATTTTCAAATACGTCAAAGAGTTAGAATGAGATATTCTGTATGTAAATGTTATTGTCTATACTTTGCTCATAGAATAGTTCATCATTTAGAAATAAAGAAAAAATAAAAACTTATTAGCCATTTCATTTTGGGTATTAGAGTTACATCTACCGTGGAAAGCGAGGATGATTTACACATTTTCCCAGTACCCCAATTTTTCATATACCAGAATATAAATCTATTTTGGAGAATCATATTTAAAGAAGTTTCAGACAGACGATTGTGACCTGGTTCAGTCAAAAATATTACAAAGTATTTTAAATATGTTGAGTTAGCTTGAGCTTTTAGGTCATATTGAGAGCGGTTTTAGTGTTTTTATATTGAAACTTATCTCAATATGACCTGAAAGCTCAAGCTTTCTCAATATACCAGTTCTTTGTAGCCGATTTGATACACCTTTATTCTCTGAACTATAATCATTTTTGGTACTGGAAAAAGAATGGAGTCATTGGATGAGAAGATCTCTGATGGCCTTTATAAGATGTAGGGAAAGTAAGATTCATACTAACAATGACCTAGTGACAGTAGGTTTCATGTTTTTAATGGAAAATTATTTTTAGTATTAGAAGGAAAAAATGGAATAGAATATTTTCTAGGATTATATTCCCGTTTATATTTACACAATTATAAAAAGATATCTTTAAAAATACTGACATTAAGATTTGGACCAAAATAAGATTCAACTTTATGGTTAATCGAATAACTCTTCAACTTTTGGTTAAAGAAGTTATTCAAGAACCTACATAACAGTATGTAATAACCTACATAACTACACATATCAAAACCTACATAACAGTACATAACAAACCTACATATCGTAATACAAAACTACATAACAGTATGTAACAAAACCTACATCACAGTATATAAAGCTACATCACAGTACATGAAAACCTACATATCATTAAATACCAAAACTACATAACAGTATATAACAAACCTACGTAGTAGTTCATGACAAACCTACATAAAAATATATATCATAAACCTACATAATATTACATAACAACCTACATAACAGTACATAACTAAACCTACATCTATTTTGTTTTTATAGTTATTTCAACAACGATGAGTTTCTCCTTTTCCAATTAGGTTTTACGTGTTGTTAAATCAAAAAAAAAAATACTTTATTAATTATTAAACTGAGTATTTATATTTTACAAACACACTTATTCACTAAGGGATGTGTCTCTAAAATACATCATTAAATCTAAAGACATAAACATACAAACATGACTATTAGATTACATACTTGATCAATTTCAACACTCCTCCTTGATAATGGCGTCATCATTACTCCTAGTTCTTATCTTAAGGTTCGAACCTTAATGTGCTTAAGGGCTTGGTTTGAATAAACGATTTGAAACTCTCCTGGACAATGTTTGAGTTTGATCTTCCCTTCATGCTTAGCCTCTCTTACAAAGTGATATGTTTTGTTTGACGATGTAGAACTGGTTTCTTTCCTATAGAAATTGCACATAGATTATCACACAAAATACGAGTACCTTTTCCAGTTTTGAATCCCATTTCATTCACTAGTATTTGTAGCCATATTGCTTAATTTGCTGCAGAGCAAAGTGCAATGTACTCTGCCTCAACAGTTGATTCAGCCACTGTCTTTTGTTTGCTTGAGTTCCAACAGCAAGCACCTAATCCTATTGTGAACACATAGCCACTTGTGCTCTTCTTGTCTTCACCTGAAACTCCCCAATCACGATCGGAGAATCCTACCAATTCTTATTCTTCTACTTGCTTTAATTGAATACAATAGTTCAAAGTACCTTTAGCATACCTTAGGACTCGGTTGGCTTCTTGGTAATGTGGTATTGTTGGAGCAGCCATGTAGTGATAGAAGTAATAACTTGCATACATGATGTCTGGTCGAGAAGCATAAAGGTATAATAAACCTCTGATTATGCTTCTATACTTTGTAACATCTTCAAGCTTCTTTCTTTTTAACATTCGGTGTTTGAGGTGTTGATAACATCTTATAGTCTTGCATCCCAAATTTCTTGAGGAGCTTCTTGGCATAATTTTCTTGTGATCAAGAATATGTCATTCTTGTTTTGAGTTACTTCCATTCCAAGGAAGAAGCTAAGCTCTCCTAAATTTGTCATCTCAAACTCGCTTTTTCATTTATTTTTTTGAAGTCGTTGATTTCTTCTAAGTTGCTTCTTGTGATTATAATGTCATCGACAAACAAGCTAACGACCAATATTTATACTATACATTTTTTCATGGAGAGTGTTGCATTGTTTATTCTTCTCTTAAATCCATTTTCTATAAGGTATCCATCAATACAACCATACCATGCTCTAGGCATTTGTTTCAATCCATAGAGTGCTTTGTGGAGTTTAAGAACTTTACCTTCATTTTCTTCTCCTATGAATCCTGGAGGTTGTTCAATGTAGATTTCCTCTTCTAACTCTCCATTTAGGAATGCAGATTTCACATCCATTTGGTAAAAATTCCATATGTCTTGAACAGAAATAACCATTATTGTTCTTATTGTTTCGTACCTTGAAACCGGTGTAAATGTTTCAAGATAGTCCACACCATACTATTGTGTGAATCCTCTGGCCACCAATCTTGCTAAATGTTTAATTACATCTCCACTTGCATGAGTCTTTAACCAAAAGATCCACTTTACACTAATTACCTTTTTGTCATTCGGTCTTGCAACAACACTCCATGTCTTGTTCTTTTCTATCATTTGCAACTCTTCTTTCATGGCTTCTATCCACTGTTCATTTTGAAATGCTTCTTCTAATGCGTGTGGTTCTTCAGCCATCATAAGACACCACTCATGTATAAGTGCCTCTTCTTCAACTTCATTTGTTTGACCCATTAGATCATTGATTAATTGATAACCTCTTGGACCAGAAAATTCTTCTCCTCCTTGATTTAAGATTCTATTTGTAATTGCGATTTGAAGTTGATTTACAGCATTACTTACTTATACTATTTGATCGTTTAGATTTTTCGTCCTCTTTGTTCTTGTGAGTTAATCTCGACGTGTGATAGAATTGATGTCTCTTCGATTTTTCTATCATTGCTCAATGTCTTCTTTTCACAAAACGTTACATCCATTGACACCTTAACTTTCTCTTCATTTAGGAACTACATACGATATCCTTTTGACTCGTTGTTGTAGCCTACAAAGAGTCCTTGTTTTTGGATTTTGTGTCAAGCTTTCTCCTCTTTTCTTTTGATATGTGTATGTAATATACACATCCGAAAACTTTCATGTGTTCGACACTTGGTTTTCTTTCCACTCAATATCTCCAATGGTGTAATACTCTTTTCTAATGATTTTGATGGCAACCGCTTTTGTAAATATGTTGATATTGCTATTGCTTCAGCGCAAAACTTATTTGATAAGTTTTTTCTCCTTTCACATTGATCATGCCATTTTTACAAGTGTATGATTTTTTCTTTCAGCAATATCATTTTCTTGTGGAGAGTAAGGAGTCGTTACCTCATGATGTATGCCACTTTCTTGACATAGTTTGTTGAATTATTTTGATAGATATTCACCACTTCTTTTTCAGGTCTCTTGATTCTCTTCTCCGATTGATTCTCCACATTTGGTTTGAACAACTTGAATTTTTCTAGCACTTCAGTTTGTTTCTCATAAAGTATACCCATGTCATCTTAGAGCAATCATCAATAAATGTAAGAAAATACTTACTTGCATTTATCTATTCATTTTGCAATAGACCACACAAATCTAAATGAACAAGTTCTAGTGTTTGACTTGTTTTGCTTTGTGATTTCTTTGAAAAACTCCTCCTTGATTGTTTTCCCATCTCACAAGATTCACATAATTCTCTTGCTACTGCAAACTTTGGAAGATCTTCTACTGTTTTCATGTTCTGCATTTGTTCCATCTTATCATAATTAATATGACCCAATCGCTTGTGCCATACACTAGTATTTCCTTCCTTTTCTTCATGTACGATATAGGTCTCTTAACTAGATTATTTCCACTCTATTGGAAAGCTTTTGTCCTTCATCTTAACGTCCAAGATTTCCTCCTTTTTGGGTCTTGAATAGTGCAGTTTTCATTCTCAAAAATGACTTGATATCCATTGGATGTCATTTGAGAAACACTTAACAAATTCCTTGCTGATTTGGGTACATAAAGTACATTTTTGATGACATGATCTTCTCCTTTATTTGTTGATACTTGTATATCTCGTTTTTCTTCAGATATGATTTTACCACCGTTCCCAATACGAATTGTAATTTTCATGCTTCCATCCAAGTTGATGAAGTGTTTTGAGTCTCTTGACATATGATTGGTACATCCGCTGTCCACTAGCCATGATTCACCGTCTAGTGTGAAGTCTCTTTCTCTTCAATGGCACGAAAGAGAATATGACACTCATCTTTACTCTCACTTTCAGATTCTTCTAGACTTAGATGTGCTCTTTCACTTTTCCTAAATCGACAATCTCTAGCTATGTCAGCCTTTCCGGAAAGAGTATTAGACATTGCAGACACATTGATCTTTCATGTTAGTCTCGGAGGTGGTGTCCTTATGACCGAGTGCTTGACCCAGATATTCTGAAGAAACATCTACAACCAGGTGGGCAACGAGTGAAGCTAAAAAGGAGTTAATCTTAAGAGGTACTTTAAAGCGAGAAAAACATACTAACATTGAAGTTGTAACTCTGCGTATTTCTCTTCTTTTTCTTAGCTTGAACTTCGTCCGTTTGCTTTGTTTGGCTTTCAAATTCTGTTTATCTTTATTTAGTTTTTTCTGGAAACAGAAGAGGGAGAAGCAGTGGTTATATTATTGTGAGCTGAAATAGTGTGTGTAAAAGAAGATAGGAGCGATAATTATTTTGCCTAGTTAAAGCTAAAAACCTTGTTATAGTGTATTGATAAAACAGAAAACCCATGATCAAAGGTCAAAAAATTTTAATAACTTCAGGTCTATTGTTATTACAGTTATGCTAACGATGATTCCATACATTGGGTTGATATGTGATTGTATTAGTTTTATATTCCTTCATATAATGTATATCCAAAAAACAAAAGAAGCAGTACGCTTTTAAAAGTAAGCCATGATAATATGGCACTCCAAGTACCTTCTCATTTAAGTTCTCATCCCTACTTTGTTTTCAACAAATAATTATTAGATCAACAATTCCCGATTCATACTCAAGTTTTCCAGCTATAACAGAGTAAGATTCAAATTCACCACCTGATCCCTAGATAAATCAATGACAAATTAACTAGACCACACCATACTTATTATTTCCATTCTCTTTGTTTTTTCTCCTTCATTATATATAGTTTTCCAATCTTCCACCATTTGATAGTGTTGATTGCATCAAACAATACACATCTAGACAAAAATATGTAACCAAAAATCTAATTTGAACCAAATCGAATAATTTGTATCTAAATAATTTTCATTAAAATGTTATAAACCTGCTATTATCTATTACTACTAATTGGATTTAGACAACAAATTGATGATATATCCACTTGCTTTATTTAACAAGAAACTCGAAGAAACTGATATATGTTCATGATTTAAACAACAAATTGATGATATTATAGGAAAATGTAATCGATTAGTCTTATTGGTTATGAAAGGTAAGATTATATACAAGGTACATGATATGTGTACAAGGAATGTAGATCTACTCACATTAATACAACGGCTAATATAGTTGTCTATCACATCCCCTCAAGACAGACATTGAGTGGAGAGTCCGATTTTGAAGCATAGATTCTGAAAGCGGGTGCGTGCAAGGGGCTTGGTGAGTGCATCAGCTAGTTGATCCGTGGATGTGACGTGTGTGACACGTATTTAACAATTCTGCACAAACTGTCGGACAAAATGATATGCAAGAGCAATATGTTTTATTCGAGAGTGGAAGACTGGGTTTGCTGCCAAGTATATGGTAGGCTGCGATGACATTGTAATTCCAAGTTCGAGAGTAAAGAGGTTATCCAACACAACTCGGCAGTGGCAGAGGAAACACCTCGGTATTCCGCATCAGTAGATGAACGAGGTACACCAGTTTGTTTCTTAGAGGACCAAGAAATTGGATGACTTCCAAGATAAACAATGTAGCCACTAGTGGAGGTGTAGTCGTCATTGTTACCAGCCCAACTAGCGTCAGTGAAAACATGGAGGTCTAGTTTGTTCATAGCACAAAGACAGAAGCCATGAGATTTCGTCCCATTTAAATTACACAGAGCACTCGTTGCATAATGGACCAATGTTCGGTTGTGGGACCATGCATGAATTGTGCTAGTTTGTTGACAGAGAAGGAGATGTGAGGACGTGTTAGAGATAGATATTGTAGATTGCCTACAATGGTTTGCAATTCGGTGGCATCATCAAGGGCATTATCAGAGTGAAGAGCCATAGTGGAGTTACCATCCATTGGTGTGGATGTTGGCTTGGTATCGGTCATCTTGGCTTTGGAAAGCGAATTTGGAATGTAACGTTGTTGTGTTGGAAGAAGGCCTTAGCTAGTTTTAGTAACTTCAATACCCAAAAAAAAGAGAGATTTTAAGAGAAAAACGCGTAAAGAGTGAAGATATAAGCTAGAGATAGAAGTGTGATTGTTTCCTATGATGACTATGTCATCTATGTAGATCAACATGTATAGAATTACACCACCTTGATTGTAAATGAATAAGGAGGCATCAGCAACTGAGTTTTTAAATCCGGATTTGATGAGAAAATTGCAGAGCTCGGTGTACCAAGCCCGAGGAGCTTGCTTGAGACCGTACATACGTCGAGTATGAGAGGTAAGATTATGAGAGGTAAAACTATATACAAGGTACATGATATGTGTACAAGGAAAGTAGATATATTCACAGTAATACAACGGCTAATGTAGTTGTCTATCATATATAACCACTTGGCAACCATTTCATCTGCATATGGAAAATGAGACATCACTTTTGAGAGAGAAGACTCCTACTTTGATATAGAAGAATATGTTCGGGACGTAAAATACGTTTCACGGATTATTAAGGAGACTATTTCGCATCTCCAACATTGTCTTTCTTTCAAAATAGAGCTTTTGATATATACTGACTTTATCTTATATTCTCATCCAAATCTTAAGATGTACCTATATATATATATATATTGATTTTGTTTTATTAAATAACGAACAGCCTTTATCTGTTTGTTGCTCAGTAGATGAAGTTTGAGCAATCAACAGATGAAGTGAAGGTATATAGTATGTTATCATTATGCTCCTGAACGAAAATCAGTTTGGTGGTGGCTCCAATTATATAGAGCACCATAAGGTGTTTTGGCCATAGTGCCAGTTGTATTCAACGATCCTCCATAAGATTTTCTCTCTTTACTAATAGAAAAATATCAATAGTTTTTATGAAATAAATGAAATGAAATCTTATTTGTTGGAAAATTAAAAAATAAATAGATATGATTGATCAGAATAACCCAAAAATGTTATTATTAGAAAAACAAAAAAAAAAAGATATGAAAAAAGGAAACGAATCTTACGTATTTGCTAATAGATTAGTGATTTCTAAATAGATATATGTATGATTTTCCCATATATGTAATTTGTTAAATTTTATATTTTTATATTCTAAACTTAAAATATTGTTTCAGTAGATGGCCTAGTAGGATTATTTCCGATCTGACTACACACTAGTGAGTTCGACTCCTACTTGATTTCAATTTGAACATTTAAGTTATACATTTTATTTTGTCAATCTAATTTTTGAATTGCTGACACAAAATCAATAAATAATTGTTGGCAAGAACAAGAACCAGGATTTTAAAAGGGTATAAATACAAAATAATAGTTAGGAAACAAATGGTTCGGTTCGCTTGTTCCTGATTTATTTCGGTACTAGGTGGTGAATTCGAATTTTATCCAGTTCTATTTGAAAAATTTAGGTCGTTGTCAATCCAACGATTATTTGTTGACAAGAAAAAAGTTACAAAACAATAATATTCAAATAAATACACATACCCGTATGTCAAAGCATAATTCAAACCTAGTAAGTTTTCTATATTTTTTACCAAATAAATAAAGAAAGCGTAGTGATATTTTTTATGAAAGAAAAATTGGGAGGAAATATAGATATTATCAGAGGAATGATTCTTATCAAAAAGATTATGTGTTAACACCATGTTTAATATTAATGTGGTTGATTGCAAAATTATCTTTGATATTATAATTTAAATTCATTTATATTTATTTTTCTTTTTAATTAACTTTTGATTTTTAACTAAATTAATTTTTAAGTTAATATAATTATCTCATAAGTTTAGAATTTTATCAAAAAGTTTACGTGTCAACACTACATTTAATTTCGATGTGGTTGATTATAAAGTTACCCTTACTACTATAATTCACACTAATTCATATTAATTTCATTTTAATTTATTTTTTTATTTTTACTTAATTTTAAGTCAATATTAAGTATTCTCT
>JAKUCM010006037.1:0-33532 GCA_023374145.1 Lepidium sativum
AATCTGACCTTTCAACTTTGGTTAGAAACAATCAAAACTGGTGGTTTTGTGATGGTTTTTGAGCGGATTTTTTGTTAGAATCTGCTTCTCTTTCTTGTAGTGTTAGGTTTGTAAAGAATGTGAAAAGGAAGAGAAAACAATAAGTTTTTCTTCAACACGTAACCATTAAACCCTTTGTGCCTTTTTTTTTTTTCTTGATAAATCTTTGTGTTTTTTTTTGTATACATTTTATTCTTCATGTCACAACTCATAACAAAAATACGAAGCCACTCACTTGTCACTATAAAAATAATACAGTTCCATGCAAGTCCACGACAACGCGTTAAACCCAAAAACAAAAGACTTCGAGTAGTCAACTTTTTATATTGTCTTTACACGGAATAACGAGTTTCTGTTTTGTAGAATAATTTCAACTTCGACGTCGGTAGAATGCTTTATTTTATTAGGGATAAAACATTCTTCTAATATATTTTCTATCAATAATTAAATAAATAAAATTCAATCCATTTTTCAAAATCCTTAAAACCTCTATCAAACCAACTTCTTGGGTATAGGGGACAGAAAAAAGTCAAACCATGAACATGTCGATTATAAATTTTAGATAGATTAATACTTATTTTGCTATGCCTGAATTCTTTAAAGACAAAACAACTGCTTCACAAGTTGGCCCAGTTCTATAACGTTACCATGTTCCTCTGTTTTCTTTAGATTTCGGCGTTTTCTCTTGCGGACTTTTCTGCAAATATGCATCATTTTTTCCTAGGAATATCTGTGACCACCACATATAACTCTGCAACAATCTTACGGTTGACTAAACAGAAATTGCACAGTGAGTCAATTCCATAGAGACTGATTACGCTATGGACATGGATGGTATCGATTGTAAACGATCCACCAAATGCGAAAATTAGTGAAGGACCACCAACCGTCACTGCAAAAAATCTGCAGTTTTCGTTGTTAAATCTTAAACCTAATATTATTTTAGCTTTAGATGGTATACGTATTTTCCTAAGTACTTTAGCACATCGTTTCAGTTCCCCACAGTAGCAATTACAATTTAGCCAACACTATTTTAAATACAATTCATTGATGGATCCTAACAGTGTTATAAAGTCGGCAGCAGAGAAAGAGATGAAGAAAGTTATTATTGAATACCGAAGAGTATAATGAATAAATATATGTACACGAGCTTACCCTACTTTCCTTATAACTCGATACATATATGATACTTTAGGAAAACAGCGTAAATATTCAATTGGGGAAATTATCTCCTTCAGTTACACTAACACCTCCCTCAAGTTAGAGCATGAAGATCCGCAATGCCCAACTTGTGCTTCAACTGATCGAACTCCTTTTTTCCTATAGCATTTGTCATTATGTCAGCTAGTTGTGTCTTCGTTGTGATGTAGGATAGGGCAATGTTTCCAGCCACAATCTCATCACGCACAAAATGTGAGTCTAACTCAATGTGTTTTGTCCGTTCATGAAACATGAGGTTCGTCGCAATGTAGATTGCAGACTTGCTGTCACAAAGCATCTTCATAAAACCATTATGATGGACGCTTAAATCTACCAATAAACGCTTGATCCATATAAGCTCTTGAGCTAGATAGGACATCGTTCGGTACTCTGCTTCCGCGGAGGAGCAACTCACAGTTTCCTGTTTCTCTGTTTTCCATGAAATTGGAGATGATTTTAGCGGTACGAAATACCCAGCCACAGAACGCTTAGTGATTGGACAACTTGCCCAGTCTGAATTGCACTAACCATTAATAGTTATATCCTCATCTGATTTGAATAAAATACCTTTGCCAATGCTCCTCCCTTGGAGATTGCATAAATTGGGCCAACGTATGTACAACATACAAAATTTCCGGTCTTGTTACCTTTAAGTAAATCAGCCGTCCCACTAATCTTCTGTATTGTTTAGGATCAGACATTAACGATTTTAGATAAGGCAAGCCGATGATTCTGCTCCATTGGAAAAACACTCGGCTTTGCACCCAATAATCCTGTCTCAGCTATAATTTCCAAAGCATATTTGCGCTGACACAAATAGAAACCAGAATGGCTTTGTGCTACCTCGATGCCCAAGAAATACTTCAAGAAACCCAAGTATTTCATGTGAAAACATGTAGACAAGTAATCTTTAAATTCTGCAATAGCTGTAGATGAATTTCCTGCAATCACCAAGTGGTCTAGATACACTAGTATTCGTAACACAGTTCCATATTTTGTGTAAGTGAAGAGGGAGTAATCAGATTTCGACTCCACAAAACCATAAGAGATCAAAGCAGAAGATAGTTTCTGCAAACCAACAACGAGGAGACTGTTTTAATCCGTACAAAGATTTGTGTAAGAGACATACTTGGTTTGGTTTTGTAGTTGCAAAACCTGGTGGGAGGCTTATGTAAACTTCCTCTTGCAAATCCCCCTGGAGGAAAGCATAATGAACGTTTCATTTGGTGGACTTATATCCTCTGACTTGCAGCAAATCGAAGAAACATGCGCACCGTATCCATCTAAGCAACCGGAGCGAATATTTCTCTGTAATCTTCACCCTCAATTTGTTGATATCCCTGAGCTACAAGCCTCGCTTTGAAACGCTCCAATGTTCCATTAGCGCTGTATTTTATTTTGTGTACCCAATGAAAAGCGATAGCTCTCTTTCCCTTTGGTAAAGTAATGACAGTAAATGTGTGATTGATCTTCGTGAGTACTGTTTTCATCAGCCATGGCGTTACGCCATCATCTTCCGTAGCTTCTCAAATTTTTTTTTGGTTCAACAGCCGCAAGAATATGTCATCGGTATATAAGAAGTCAGTGGGTACAAAGTGGAGGAATATTTTTAAATACCCTTCTACTACCAAGGGGGTTTGATCCCTGGTACCTTGAGGATTTGTAAAATGACTACACCATTGGACCACCTGTCCTCGGCGATCATATAGGTCTTTTAAAATATTTTTTTAATAATACTTTAATCTATTTATTTTAATAATTAAATTTTGTTCTAAAAAAAAATGGGACCTAGCAGATATGATGATACAGATGTCTCAGCTTTTGCCTTGAACATAGCTAATGAATTCAGAGGAACCTAGAACCTATCAAGAGGTTGTAAGCAGTGTAAACAAAGCGTGGTGGACAGCGGCTACAAATGAGGAAATGATGTCATTAAGGAAAAATATGACATGGGTTTTAATTGATAGACCTATGGGAGAAAGGGTCATAGGATGTAAATGGGTGTTCAAATTAAAACCAGGTATTCGAGGAGTGGAAGAACCTCGCTATAAAGCTAGGCTGGTGGCTAAAGGTTACTCACAGTTAGAAGAGATAGACTATCACGACGTGTTCTCAACAGTTGTGAAACACGTCACCATCAGGCTGATGATGTCTATGGTGGTTACATTGGATATGGAACTATAACAACTAGACGTTAAGACGACTTTCCTTCATGGAGTATTGGATGAATGAATTCTAATGGAGCAGCTAGAAGGTTTTTGCAGAAGGGGATATAAGGTGTGTTGGTTATAAAAATCCCTATATGGACTGAAACAGTCCCCTAAGCAATGAAACTTGAGATTTGACAAATTCATAAAATTTCAAGGGTATAACAGAAGTGAGCATGATCCCTGCATCTATTTCAAATGTTTTGAAAATAAAAACATTGTTTATTTGTTGTTAAACGTGGACGACATGTTAGTGGCTGCAAGGAATATGGGGGAGATCCCTAGACTAAAGAAGTTGTTGAGCAAATAATTTGAAATGAAAGACTTCGGAGTTGCAAGAAGAATCCTAGGAATTGATATATTAAGAGACAAAAAGAAAGGAACTCTTAAGTTGTATCAGCAGAATTATCTAGAGAAGGCTCTTAAAACCTATGGAATGGATCAATCTAAGCATGTTCAGACACCTATGGGGACTCATTTCAAGCTATCTAGCACTACAACATAGTGTAAGAAGGATGCAGAGGAGAATATGAGAATGATACCTTATACAAGCGCTGTCGGAAGCTTAATGTACGTCATGGTGGGTACGCGCCCTGACTTAGCCTATGCCACTCGTCTCGTAAGCAGATTCATGAGTGCTCCTAGCAAAGAACATTGGCAAGGGGTCAAATGGATTCTAAGGTACATAAGAAATACAATTGATCTAAAACTTGTGTATACACAACTAGAGGATTTCAAAGTGAGGGGATACAGTGATAGCGATTTCGCAGCAGATCTAGACAGAAGAAAATCAATTACAAGGTACGTTTTTCAGGTTGGGGAAAACACCATGAGTTGGAGATCGGGTTTTCAACATACAATTGCCCTTTCAACTACAGAAGCCGAATTCATCGCTCTGGTAGAAGCTGGAAAGTAAATGTTGTGGTTGAAGGGAATCTCCATTGAGCTAGGTTTTCCACAAGATGATGCTGAGATCTTTTGCGACTCTCAAAGTGCTTTCGGCTTGTCGAAGAATTATACCTATCATGAAAGGACCAAACACATTCATTTTAAGTGCAATTTTATCAAAGAACATGTCATAGAAGGAATGATTAAAGTCAGAAGGATAGATACAAGTGTGAATCCACCCGATCTATTGACTAAATTGATTTCGGTAAAGAAGTTTGAAGAAGGGTTACATAACATTAAGGTGCTTCGGCACAGAATCTCTATCTTAGTGAAGGGGTAGGCTCCAACGGTAAATGTCGGAGGAGAAGTCATCAACAGCAGTGGATGTCGATGTGGAACAAAGCTTCGGCAGTGAATGTCGAAGGTGGAGTTGGATTGGTTTCGACTCTAGAGTCGTGGAGAGAGGGAGAGAGAGAGAAAGAGTTGGATTGAAATGAGGTGGAGATTGTGAGGGACGTTTTGAGTCCCCTCCTTCTTCTGGTGTGTTTTTGGTGGGCCT
Source organism: Lepidium sativum (assembly GCA_023374145.1). Taxonomy (NCBI): domain Eukaryota; kingdom Viridiplantae; phylum Streptophyta; class Magnoliopsida; order Brassicales; family Brassicaceae; genus Lepidium; species Lepidium sativum. The sequence continues at coordinate 4,894 of JAKUCM010006037.1, forward strand.
CCTTGCTTCCCTTCGGTTTATGACGAAGTGGGCTTAATGCAAATCTTGTAAGCATCACAAATAAAGTAATGTCAAAGTGTGTGATGTAATATAGTAGCATAAGTAGGAACTTATGAAATGAAATGCATAATGTGTGAGAAACATTAGAGGAAATAGTCAAAGTAAAGAGTGAAGAGAGAGATGAGAGCTGAGAGAGAGTCTTTGTTCTTGAGTGTTCTTGAGAGATCTTCATTGGTGAGTCTTGAGTGTTTCTCAAAAAGAAGGTGTATTGCTTCATGGTATATGCCCCCACACACTGGTTCTTAGTCCGTCGAGACGTACCAAGCTCTGGTATTAAGGACTTGGGAACTCGTTAATTCCTTTGTGTCTTCTTCTTCCTTAACCTACATCAAGAGATACAAGAACCAAAGTGAAGAAAAGTTACAACATTGGTTTCCTATATCAAGATGACCATCGAACCATCTCTTCTTTCAAATATCTCTCATCGAGATAATGTCAAGGAGTTATGGCAACACATCAAGAGGCATTTTGCAGTCACAAGTGGACCTAAGATGCAGAAGATAAAATCTGATTTAGCAAACTGTAAACAACTTGGTGGCTCAGTCAAAGAATATTTTGGAAGATTAACAAAAAGGTGGGACAGTCTCGCTAGCTACAAACCTCTACGTGTGTGTAAGTGTGGTCACTGTACCTGCGATTTGTTAATTCTCCAAGAACATGACAGAGAAGAGGATCAAGTGCAGCAATTTTTTTTTGGGTTAGAAGATCCAATGTTTGGCTCAATTCGATCAAGCTTGACAGTTCGTAAATTTCTACCCACTTTAGAAGAAGCTTAGAGCACCTCCAATGGTGACTCTTAAGAGGGGTTCTTATTAATAAAAAAAATAAAAAAATTAAAAAAGAGAAGAGAAAAGTAAGGGGAAGTTCTTATGGAAGAGTTTTTAGAAATCCTCTCGGAGACCCATGTGCCACATGGGCTCTTATAAGTGGTCCCATTTTTTTTTAGAACAAAATTTAATTATTAAAATAAATAGATTAAAGTATTATTAAATAAATATTTTAAGAGACTTATATGATCGCCGAGGACAGGTGGTCCAATGGTGTAGTTATTTTACAAATCCTCAAAGTACCAGGGATCGAACCCACTTAGTAGTAGGAGGGTATTTAAAAGCTAGTAGGGTAGTTGACAAAGACCTATATGATCTTTTATCAAACAAGAAGAAGATCTGCACCATACTTCTCGTGCAAGACGGTGGCTGCAATACAACGAGTTGTCTTCGTCTCCAGAGATGTAATTTTTCATGAATCAAATTTTCCTTTATGTGAAGTCTCAATGTTTCAGGAAATAAAGAGAAAGAAGATGACAGTTTATGGGCTTCTTTATCACCAGGCCCACAATTATGTGATTTAGAAAGCTTCCCTATTGTAGCATATGGGCCTACTCTCTCAACAAATTCAGCCCAACAAACAATGGCCTCTGAAAAAATCTCACCACAGCTTCTTCCGCAGAACCGATTCCCATCACGACTTTGACTGAGGTTCCTCCACCGTCTGAATCTTCGCCGGAATTGGAGACCGATCTACCTCCGCCTTAGGTTGAAAGTGTGCTGCCATTCGTGCCACCAGAACCACAACCTCTTGGACGAGGTCATCGAACTAAACACAAACCAGAGAAACTCAAAAACTATGTCACCAACTCCGTGCAATCAACATAAGCTTCGTTAATACAGCAAATCAATATGCTATATTCTGCAACTCAATTCAATGTAGATTCCACAAAGAATTGTGCTCACCAAGCCAAGAGTTTACAAGAAGAAACTACTCTAGAGCATTGACAAGTTGAGAGCTTTTCAAAGAGAGATTAGAATTCTGTTACACCATTTTTTGTATATCAATTACAATTGTTCAGTTTCGAATATATTCATTTTGCTTTCGTCCTCTGTTGTTACCGTTGGAACGTCATTTTTTTTTCGTCTTCTGTTGATACTTGTAACGACTCCATGTAACGACTTTACTTGCCACAACGACTTTACTTGCCACGTTTGCTCATCAATTTGCTATAACAAATCTCCCCTGTTTACAGAACCTTGACCTCAAGGTTCAAAAGATGGAAATCTCTTCTGCAAGTCGTAAAGCAGCTCCCATGTTGCCTCCTCTTCTCCTCTGTTTTTCCATTTAACCAACACTTGCGTAGCTGCTCGGCCCTGTCTCTTCACCATCTTCCTTGCCATAATTCTCTCAGGTTCTTGGATTAAAACGTCAGTGATTACCAGCGGTAAATCAGTTGATGTTACCACATTTCCTACCAAAACCTTGAGTTGAGAGACGTGGAATACCGGATGGATTAATGAGTTATTAGGAAGTTGTAGCTTATAAGCTACTTCCCCGCAACGATCAATGATCTTGTAAGGGCCAAAGTATTTAGGAGATAGCTTGTTATTAGACCTCAACACCGCTGATTGCTGTCCATAAGGCTGCAACTTTACATACACATAATCACCAATTTCGAAAGAACGTTCTGTCCTGTGTAAATCTGCATTTTGTTTCATCCTATGCTGAGCTCGTAACAAGTGAAATTGAAGCATCAAGATCATATCTTCGCGGTCTTGCAGAGATTTGGCAACCACTGCAACCTTAGACTCACCTGGAAAGTAAGGTAAATGCACAGGAGGTGCTTGACCATAGACAGCTTCAAATGGTGTCATTTGTATAGCTGTATGAAAAGTCGAGTTATACCAATATTCAGCAAGTGGTAGCCACTTGCTCCAGAGATGAGGACGTTCACATGTCATACAGCGCAAGTACGTTTCAAGGCACTTGTTAACTATCTCAGTCTGGCCATCACTCTGAGGGTGATAAGCAGTAGAATAGTTCAAAGAAACTCCTTGTAGTGAAAAGAATTCCTTCCAAAATTCACTGAGAAACACCGAGTCTCTATCACTAACAATGGACTGTGGGAAACCATGAAGTTTATAAATGTTATCCAAGAATACTTGAGCCACAGAAGCTGCAGTATAAGGGTGCTTCATAGCAATGAAATGAGCTGCTTTGCTCAATCGATCAACGACCACAAAAATAACGGTGTTACCAAAAGAATTTGGAAGTCCGTCAATGAAGTCCATAGAGATCTCTGTCCATATTGCTGCAGGTATGGGTAATGGGTGTAATAACCCAGGGGAGGCTACTGTCTCGTGTTTACATTGCTGACAGGTGCTGCAGCCTCTGATGAATGCTTGAATGTCTTTATTCATTCCCTTCCAGTAGAAGAGACTTTTAACCCTTTGGTATGTGGCATCTCTTCCTGAATGACCTGCACTGCTGGATCCGTGAAGCCATTGCAAAATCTTGTTTCTTAATTCAGGTACTGCTGGTATAACCAACTTGCTCTTCCTCCTGAGTAATTGTTGAGACCAGGAGTAATGTTTATGAGCATCTGGTTTGCTCTTCAATTCTAATATCAGCTTTTTTATTATTGAGTCCACTTCATAACCTTCTTGAATTTGTTTCATTAAGTCACACTCTATCACCGAAAGAGCCATGTTCAACACTTCTGATCCCTTGATTCTAGAAAGAGCATCAGCTGCAAGGTTGTCTTTTCCTTGTCTGTATTGTATTTCATAACTAAACTCAAGCAACTTAGGCAACCATTGTTGTTGTATAGGGGTATTCAGCCTCTGCTCTAAGAGATACTTCAAGCTCCTTTGGTCTGTTCTGATGACAAAATGGTCATTCAACAGGTAATGCCTCCACTTCTGTATTGCGAAAACCACTGCCAATAGCTCCTTCTCGTAGATGGATAGATGTAACTGTTTACCTTTTAGGTGTCTGCTTATATATGCCAAAGTGTGACCCTCTTGCATCAAAACAGCTCCTATACCTGTCCCACAAGCGTCTGTCTCAACGACAAATTGTTTGTCAAAGACCGGCAATGCAAGAACTGGTGCCATACATAAAGCATTCTTGAGCTTTTCGAATGCCAGTTGAGCTGCATCAGTCCACTAAAAAGCGTCCTTCCTGGTGAGAACAGTCAGAGGACAGGCAATGCTTCCAAATCCTTTCACAAACCTCCTGTAGTACCCAGCAAGTCCCAGCAATCCTCTTAACTGTTTAAGACTTGTGGGTAGAGGCCAATTCCTCACTGCTTTCAGCTTCTCAGGGTCAGTAGAAATACCCCTTGGTTCAATGTAGTGACCCAAATAATCTACTCTTCCTGTTGCAAACTCACATTTGTTTCTTTGTGCAAAAAGATTGTTCTTCTTCATTACAGCAAATACTTGCTTAAGGTGATCAAGATGTGCTGTGAAAGATTCACTATATACCAAGATATCGTCGAAAAATATGAGCACGAACTTCCTGAGGAAAGCCTTGAATACAGAATTCATCAAATATTGAAATGTTGCAGGAGCATTGGTTAGTCCAAAAGGCATCACTAGATATTCATAGTGACCATTGTGAGTTTTAAAACCAGTCTTGTGAACATCAGTTGGGTCCATCCTTACTTGATGATAACCAGCTCTCAAGTCGATCTTTGAATAGATTTGTGATCCTCCCAACTCGTCCATAAGGTCCTCGATTAGTGGAATAGGAAATCTGTCTTTCACCGTCATGTTATTCAAGTTCATGTAATCAACACAAAGCCTCCAATTTCCATCCTTTTTCTTCACTAACACCACGGGTGATGGATATGAGCTGGAACTTGTTTGTATTGTACCTGCATCAAGCAAGCTTTGTACCAGCTTATCAATCTCATTCTTCTGGTATACAGCGTACCTATAAGGACGTTGGTTCACAGGGTTCGATCCTGCCACCAATGGAATGCAATGATCGTGTTCACCTCTGTGAGGAGGTAGCGTGTTAGGCTCCTCAAAGATGGATTTAAACTCGTCCAACAGAGAATTGATGTGACTATCTTTCCTATCTGATTCAGCATTGTCAATAGAAGCTACAGATGGTCCACTAATTTCCATAGTATGTTGAAAATAAATCATGGATATCTGAGCTTGTTCCTGCAACAGTTTAGTCATATCAACTGAAGCTACCTCTCTCAAAGCACCCTCTTTAAGGCCGTGAAGTACGACCCTCTTATTGTCCCATTTAAACTGCATTGTCAACTCCAAAAAATCCGAAGTAATGGGTCCCAAAGTAGATAACCACTGCACTCCTAAAACCATGTCGCAATTACCTAATGGCAATAGCATAATATCCTGACAGAAAGAAGCATTCTGAAACTTCCATTTAAATTCATCCACCCTTCCCTGAACCCTTAGCTTTCCACCATCAGCTACTGTGACACGAGTCATCTTTGGAGGAAGTATTTTACATCCAAGTTTAGCTGCCACTTCCGGATCCAAGAAGTTATGGGTTGAACCTGAATCAATGAGAACATACAAAACTCGTTTCCCATATAAACCTCTAACCTTCATCGTTTTATACATCTCAGTAACACCCGCAATAGCATTAGCAGAAATTTGAGCCAGTCCTCCCTCATCTGCCAACATAGTTTGAGGTTCCTCTTCCGCTTCAAAGAACTCGTCATTCTCCTCTGCTTCCATCAAATACAATTGCGTTTTCTTGTGCTTGAGATAATGTCCCGGAGTGTACTTTTCATCGCAGTAATAGCAGAGTCCCTTGGCTCTTCTAGCACTCATCTCTTCATTAGTAAGGAAAGGTCGTGGATGTGTTCTTTTCACCTCAGTCGGTTTTTCATTTTCACCATAACTCATCCTACGTTGCTCAGAGGGTTTGGGACTAGGAAGAAGCCCCTTAGCCGTGCTAGAGCCCACCATCATTTTCCCTTGAGACCAATTATGGGTAATAGTCTTGCGAGGATGAGCTTTTTCGTATAATCTTCCCAACAACAAACATTCTCTCACTGATTTCGGTTGAAACATTCTTATATGCATCTGCGTATCCATATTCAGCCCTGCTAAATACGCACTCACCAAATAACTCTCGCTTAACTTCACCTTAGTACGAATAAGCTCGAATTTGGCGTGATAATCCCCGATACCAGAAGTTTCCTGCAATTTTTTCAAGTCCGCAATCGGATCATCGAGTAGTTCCTCAAATCTTTCTTGCACCAGTACCTTATACTGTTCCCAGTCTTCAATCACTCGTGCGTCTACTTCCGATTGGACTAACGCTTGATGCCAAGCTGATGCTTCACCGTCAAAATGGATCGATACTAATCGCACTCTCAAATCCATCGGTGTGTTATCAATACCGAAAAATTCCTCTACCTTGAACAACCATCCCTTAACATTGTTGCCATTGAATCGCGGAAAATCTACTTTTGCTAACCTCGTCATTCCGGCGTAATTAGAGTTGTTACCAGACCTAGCACGCCAATAAAGATCATTCGATTGATGTTCAGATGGCGCCATGTTCATCGGATTTCTGTTCGTCATGAGCTTGAACGTTTCAATCAGCTCACGAACACTCTCCTCAGTTCTTGCATTGCGTTCCCCCTGTAACTCAATATCTTTTTCCAATGCATCAAACCGATTCAAGACTGAGCCATCGAGCTCACGAGCTGCCGCATTCTTAATCAAAGATTGCGATCGTGTCTCCGCCATTGCTTCCGAGGTTCGATTGGAAGCTCTGATACCTTTAAGACAGCAAATCAATATGCTATATTCTGCAACTCAATTCAATGTAGATTCCACAAAGAATTGTGCTCACCAAGCCAAGAGTTTACAAGAAGAAACTACTCTAGAGCATTGACAAGTTGAGAGCTTTTCAAAGAGAGATTAGAATTCTGTTACACCATTTTTTGTATATCAATTACAATTGTTCAGTTTCGAATATATTCATTTTGCTTTCGTCCTCTGTTGTTACCGTTGGAACGTCATTTTGTTTTCGTCTTCTGTTGATACTTGTAACGACTCCATGTAACGACTTTACTTGCCACAACGACTTTACTTGCCACGTTTGCTCATCAATTTGCTATAACATTCGTCTTCCTCCACTCTGTACCCACTGACTTCTTATATACCGATGACATATTCTTGCGGCTGTTGAACCAAAAAAAAATTTGAGAAGCTACGGAAGATGATGGCGTAACGCCATGGCTGATGAAAACAGTACTCACGAAGATCAATCACACATTTACTGTCATTACTTTACCAAAGGGAAAGAGAGCTATCGCTTTTCATTGGGTACACAAAATAAAATACAGCGCTGATGGAACATTGGAGCGTTTCAAAGCGAGGCTTGTAGCTCAGGGATATCAACAAATTGAGGGTGAAGATTACAGAGAAATATTCGCTCCGGTTGCTTAGATGGATACGGTGCGCATGTTTCTTCGATTTGCTGCAAGTCAGAGGATATAAGTCCACCAAATGAAACGTTCATTATGCTTTCCTCCAGGGGGATTTGCAAGAGGAAGTTTACATAAGCCTCCCACCAGGTTTTACAACTACAAAACCAAACCAAGTATGTCTCTTACACAAATCTTTGTACGGATTAAAACAGTCTCCTCGTTGTTGGTTTGCAGAAACTATCTTCTGCTTTGATCTCTTATGGTTTTGTGGAGTCGAAATCTGATTACTCCCTCTTCACTTACACAAAATATGGAACTGTGTTACGAGTACTAGTGTATCTAGACCACTTGGTGATTGCAGGAAATTCATCTACAGCTATTGCAGAATTTAAAGATTACTTGTCTACATGTTTTCACATGAAAGACTTGGGTTTCTTGAAGTATTTCTTGGGCATCGAGGTAGCACAAAGCCATTCTGGTTTCTATTTGTGTCAGCGCAAATATGCTTTGGAAATTATAGCTGAGACAGGATTATTGGGTGCAAAGCCGAGTGTTTTTCCAATGGAGCAGAATCATCGGCTTGCGTTATCTAAAATCGTTAATGTCTGATCCTAAACAATACAGAAGATTAGTGGGACGGCTGATTTACTTAAAGGTAACAAGACCGGAAATTTTGTATGTTGTACATACGTTGGCCCAATTTATGCAATCTCCAAGGGAGGAGCATTGGCAAAGGTATTTTATTCAAATCAGATGAGGATATAACTATTAATGGTTAGTGCAATTCAGACTGGGCAAGTTGTCCAATCACTAAGCGTTCTGTGGCTGGGTATTTCGTACCGCTAAAATCATCTCCAATTTCATGGAAAACAGAGAAACAGGAAACTGTGAGTTGCTCCTCCGCGGAAGCAGAGTACCGAACGATGTCCTATCTAGCTCAAGAGCTTATATGGATCAAGCGTTTATTGGTAGATTTAAGCGTCCATCATAATGGTTTTATGAAGATGCTTTGTGACAGCAAGTCTGCAATCTACATTGCGACGAACCTCATGTTTCATGAACGGACAAAACACATTGAGTTAGACTCACATTTTGTGCGTGATGAGATTGTGGCTGGAAACATTGCCCTATCCTACATCACAACGAAGACACAACTAGCTGACATAATGACAAATGCTATAGGAAAAAAGGAGTTCGATCAGTTGAAGCACAAGTTGGGCATTGCGGATCTTCATGCTCTAACTTGAGGGAGGTGTTAGTGTAACTGAAGGAGATAATTTCCCCAATTGAATATTTACGCTGTTTTCCTAAAGTATCATATATGTATCGAGTTATAAGGAAAGTAGGGTAAGCTCGTGTACATATATTTATTCATTATACTCTTCGGTATTCAATAATAACTTTCTTCATCTCTTTCTCTGCTGCCGACTTTATAACACTGTTAGGATCCATCAATGAATTGTATTTAAAATAGTGTTGGCTAAATTGTAATTGCTACTGTGGGGAACTGAAACGATGTGCTAAAGTACTTAGGAAAATACGTATACCATCTAAAGCTAAAATAATATTAGGTTTAAGATTTAACAACGAAAACTGCAGATTTTTTGCAGTGACGGTTGGTGGTCCTTCACTAATTTTCGCATTTGGTGGATCGTTTACAATCGATACCATCCATGTCCATAGCGTAATCAGTCTCTATGGAATTGACTCACTGTGCAATTTCTGTTTAGTCAACCGTAAGATTGTTGCAGAGTTATATGTGGTGGTCACAGATATTCCTAGGAAAAAATGATGCATATTTGCAGAAAAGTCCGCAAGAGAAAACGCCGAAATCTAAAGAAAACAGAGGAACATGGTAACGTTATAGAACTGGGCCAACTTGTGAAGCAGTTGTTTTGTCTTTAAAGAATTCAGGCATAGCAAAATAAGTATTAATCTATCTAAAATTTATAATCGACATGTTCATGGTTTGACTTTTTTCTGTCCCCTATACCCAAGAAGTTGGTTTGATAGAGGTTTTAAGGATTTTGAAAAATGGATTGAATTTTATTTATTTAATTATTGATAGAAAATATATTAGAAGAATGTTTTATCCCTAATAAAATAAAGCATTCTACCGACGTCGAAGTTGAAATTATTCTACAAAACAGAAACTCGTTATTCCGTGTAAAGACAATATAAAAAGTTGACTACTCGAAGTCTTTTGTTTTTGGGTTTAACGCGTTGTCGTGGACTTGCATGGAACTGTATTATTTTTATAGTGACAAGTGAGTGGCTTCGTATTTTTGTTATGAGTTGTGACATGAAGAATAAAATGTATACAAAAAAAAACACAAAGATTTATCAAGAAAAAAAAAAAAGGCACAAAGGGTTTAATGGTTACGTGTTGAAGAAAAACTTATTGTTTTCTCTTCCTTTTCACATTCTTTACAAACCTGACACTACAAGAAAGAGAAGCAGATTCTAACAAAAAATCCGCTCAAAAACCATCACAAAACCACCAGTTTTGATTGTTTCTAACCAAAGTTGAAAGGTCAGATTCATATGGTCAGAAAATCATTTTCCGATTATAAATAGCCTGAAATTTTCGACAATTTTAAAAAGAATCGAGTACAATAAAAAAACAGTCAAAAATTAACTCAGTCAATTACGTCAAAAATTGATTCGGTTAGTTACGGTCCGAACAGAACCGGTCAGTTCCTATCAGAAGACATTCAGTCAGTTTCGGTTAGAATTTAAAATAATAATTTAAAATAAAAACGATTAACCATTAAAAAATAACTAAGATTTAAATATATTATAATCAATCACAAAGATATAGTATTTAATTAATGTTCCGCAAAAAATAAATGCGAACATCATTGTGAAAACGAATTTTCCATAGATGAAAATGTTTAAAACATGTCTCAGATTTTTTTTTTGTTTCTAATAAAAGATCTGAAAACAGAGGATCTATTGCTCCAAGGCAAAGTTATGAATGAGATGTACCAATGGTCGAGTCATCCAATCACTTTTTTCGCCTCACCTACACTTGCAACCACTCTTGATTATGGCACTCGCGTCTTGGCCATCCCGCTTTATCCATTCTCAAAACACTTGTTTCTCGTTATGATTTAACATTTTCTTCTTTTCATTCAAAAAATATCATGTTTTGATTGCTTACTTAATAAAAGCCACAAATTTCCATACACAAACACATCTCTTATCTCTTCCTAGCCTCTTGAACTCATTTTTACTGATGTTTGGACTTCACCAATTGTCTCCATTGATAACTACAAATACTACCTCATCCTGGTATATCAAAACACTTGTTATAAATGGTTGTATACACTGAAGCATAAATTCGAGAGATCTTCATCATTTATCAGGCACTTGTTGAAAACAAGTTCAATACCCGAATTGAATGTAAATTTTCATTCTCAAACACCATCTGGCCACTCATGGAATCACGCATTTGACAACTTTGTCACGTACTCCCGAACACAACGAAGTATCTGAAGGCAAACAATGTCGTTTAGTGGATACTGCTTTTATCTTACTCACACATGTCTCCGTTCCCAACACTTATTGGACATATGCTCTCTTGAAAGTAACTTAATTCATCAATTGTATGCTCACTGCAGTGTTGAATAATGAATCCCCATATCAACGTTTGTTTGGTGTATCTCCAAACTAGTTAAAGCTTCATGAATTTGGTTGTCAGTGTTATTCGTGGCCCCGTACATATACGTCTCATAAACTAGAGACTGGATCCAATGCGTGTGTATTTTTGGGATACTCACTTACCCAAAGTGCATATCTCTGTCTTGATATGGCTACATGCAAAATATATGTCTCCAAACACGTTCATTTCGTCAAATCTGAGTACCAATTCACACCTCAAAAACTTCAACCACCATATATGGTATCAACCCATCCAACCATACTCATCACAGAACCCCACAACAAATCATGATTTGGTCACCGGTACAGCTCTCTTAAGCCCCGACGCCAACAATGTCTCTTCCGTCATCGGGTTTCTTGCCTCAAGTAGTTCAGACAGACTCTCCTAATTTATGGAGTCCAACACCAATTCAAATAGGCCCATCAACGTTACTTGTCCAAAGACAATCAACATGCCCAAATACTCAGTATGATCCACATACGCGTAATCAGTCCACGAGTCCAAGACATTCAATATCTACTTTGCCTTCGCCGTCACCAACTCCCGTCGAGTCTTATGAAACGACTGAAACGGCTCCAACTCAACTGCCTTGTTTGGATGATTTGAATCCCATGAGTACCAAATCCAAGAATAATATCTCAAAGCCAAAATGAAAAGCTAGTCTTGCTGCAACACCGAAATCGAGATTCCAAATCTTGCTCATGAAGATATGGATGATCCTAAGTCATGTGGTGCAGTGACGGACGAATTAACTATTGTTATTTGAAATCATTTCTTTAATTATATTCCTACATCACCACATCAAAATGTTATCCAAACGATGTGGATTTTCATTCTGAAATACGGTCCGAATGGAAAGGTAATTCATCCAAAGACAAGGTTAGTGGCTTGTGGGTTTAATCAAGAATATGGTGTTGCCTATTTTGAGACTGTTGGCCCAGTTGTGAAATCCACCATAATTAGTTTGGTCTTTGAGTTGGATGTCAGTTGCAATTGGTGTTTACAACAACTAGACATCAATAATGCTTTATTGCAGGGAACTTTAACTAATGAAGTATATGTTTCTCAGCCACCAAGGTTTGCTGACAAGGATCTTCATGACCATCTATGTTGCATAAGGAAGGCTCTTTATAGTCTCATACAAGAACATCATGTTTGGTATGAGAAACTCCGTCCGTTTCTCACACAGATTGGTTTTACTAAATCGGTATGCCTCTGGGGTTGTCTATAATGTTGAACTCGTCAATCTGTTCATCGCACGTCTAACTTCTTACTTCTCACTCAAAGATATGGGCAATCTCAGTTATTTTATTGGTTTAGAAGTCAGTCGTGACAACAAGGGTCTTCCATTGGCTCAACACAAAAACATACTAGACCTCTTGGAACGTGTCAACATGCTTCATGAAAAGCCAGTTTCACACCAATGCCACTAACATTGAAACTCACTCTCGACACTAGCACATGTCTACCTGATCCAAAGAATATCGTCAAGTTGTTGGGAGTATCCAATATATGACATTCACTCGTCTGGATGTCTCATTTGCTGTCACTAAGCTTTTTTAATATATGCATGCTCCTACTGATGCACATTGGTCTATTGTCAAAAGAGTATTGCACTATCTTGCAGGACAAAAAAGCTATGAATATACTTCCGAGTAGATTCTCCTCTTTGGTTACACGCCTTCTCTGATGTGGACTGGGCATGTGACACGAATGATTTTGTTTCTACCCCAGCATATGTGGTTTACTTCAGAAACACACATGTCTCTTGGTCATCTAAAAATCAGAATGGTGTTGCCTGTGTTGAACAATGGCTTCGAAGACAAGCAACTCTTGCTTGTAGAAGAAGCAATTGACACCACACAACCTAATCGAACCAACTAGACTCTAAGGTTGTAGTTGGGATCTAAACAAGTGGTTATGATGGTTCAAAGTCACATGACCCTCCTAGGAAAGAGCAAAGAGCCGTTGGAACCAAAAGGGAAATGTTTCCCCTTTGCCTTTTGTAAAGCTTAGTAACATAATTAGTAATGTTTTGGTATGTGTATAGCCAAGTATATTGATTAATAGGATAGTCTTCTTCTATATAAATAAGCTGTAAATCCTCTTGTAAATTTAAGGAGAATAAAAATCTCTTCCTTCGTAATCTCCTAATCTCTTCTCTAATCTCTACAAAACTCTCTCTTAACTCTATAAATCTCACATGGTATCAGAGCTATAAGCTCTTGAGACCCCTTAATTCCGCTACAAATCTTTCTCTTTTCTCTCAATTTCTCTTGTTTTGATTCCACCATTGTTGTTCCACCATTGTTACTCCTTGAACTTCTTTGTGTGACCGCTGGATAAAAGAAGGAAACGTGTGTAAAAGATGGATAATTCCAAGACTTTTTCTGTTTATGTTATCCTCAAGGGAGTAAACTACTTGTTATGGTCAAGAACCGTGAAAACGGTATTGAGTGGGCGTGGACTTTGGGCTCACATTGAAGGGGAAGCTCCAAAGAGGACGGTCCGGTTTTTGGGTCAAGGAAAAGAAGGAGACACGAGCTTGGTGGTGGAGGATGAGCATGCTAAATGGTATCAAGATGACCAAATAGCTCTTGTAATCATTCAAAGCTCTCTTGATCCTTCAATCCATGAAGCTTACTCCTATTGTGAAAGTGCTAAACAATTGTGGGAAACTCTTAAAAAGGTGTATGGAAATCTCTCAAACCTTAGCCGAATTTATGAGGTTAAGAAGGCCATTAATGACCTTAGTCAAGAGGGTATGGAGTTCACTCAATGGTTTGGAAAGTATAGGTCGCTTTGGGCCGAGCTTGAAATGCTTAGGCCGCCAACGGTGGATCCAAGGGTATTGGGAGAAAGACTTGAACAAGACAAGGTCTTTGGACTTTTAATGAACCTAAACCCAGCCTATGGTGACCTAATCCACCACTTGCTTCACCAAGATAAGCTCCCAAGCCTTGAAGAGGTGTGTGGCTACATTCAAAGGGAACAAGGCTCAAGAAGCCTTCTCGGTGGAAATGAGGAACTTGCTATAGCTAACAAAGCCTCTTACCGCCAAGATGAAAGAAAGACCTTTGTGTGTGACCACTGCAAGCGTAAGGGACACACCAAGGATCGTTGCTGGACCTTACACCCTCACCTCAAGCCAACAAAACCGTGGGACAAGCCAAAGGCACATATTGCTCAAGAAGAAACCGGAACAAAAGGGATCGGATCAAGTAATGTACAGCCGGCTGTAGGAGGATCTATGGCAGCTAATCATGACGAGTATGTGAGGAAGGCGGATCTTGAAGAACTCATAAAATCAATTAATGCCTTAAAGGAATCCGGTAACTCATTTCTTGCTTCCAAAATCACTAGGTCGCTAGTTGTAGATTCCGGAGCAACTCACCATATGATTAGCAATGTCAATCTTCTTGAGGATATGAAATCAACCCTAGGATGTGTTAGTATAGCTGATGGTAAAAAGGTTCCAATTAAAGGGATTGGTAGCTTGAAACTTTTTGATAGAAAGTCTAAAGCGTTTTATATGCCCAATTTCAAATCAAACTTGTTAAGTGTAAACAAGGCTGTGAAAGACTTAAATTGCAAGGCTATATTTGATTCTAACAAAGTGTATTTTCAGGATATTGAGACCGGTAGAGTTCTTGGAGAAGGGAGTATCAAAAACGGATTGTATCTTCTAGACGATATCAAGACTAATCCGAGTTTATCTTTAGTTGCAAACCATTCAAGTTCTAGTTGTTTTAAGGCTTTAAATTCCTGTAGCAATATTGACAATGATGCATTATGGCATGCCCGTTTGGGACATCCTCATTCTAAAGCATTAAGTTTATTATGTCCAAGTATTTCTTTCAAAAACGATAATTGTGAGGCTTGCATACTTGGGAAACATTGCAAAACGGTGTTTCCTAAGTCGTTAACCATATATGAAAAATGTTTTGATCTAGTTCATTCTGATGTTTGGTCATCTCCTTGTGCATCTAGAGAGAACCATAAATATTTTGTGACATTTATCGATGAAAAATCAAAATTTACTTGGATTACTTTAATTCCAAGTAAAGATAGGGTTTTTGGGGCCTTTACTAACTTTCAAATTTATGTTTTGAATCAATATAGTGCCAAAATTAAAATCCTAAGGACGGATAATGGAGGAGAGTACACAAGCCATGCATTCCAAGCATTTCTTGCAACCCACGGAATAATTCACCAAACAACATGCCCTTATACTCCACAACAAAATGGTGTTGCGGAGAGGAAGAATAGGCATCTCATGGAGGTGGCAAGGTCTATGATGTTTCATAGACATGTCCCTAAAAGATTTTGGAGTGATGCGGTTGTCTCGGCTTGCTACTTGATTAACCGAACACCCACAAAAATTCTAGGCGACATGTCACCATTTGAGGTATTAACCAAGAGTAAACCTACCATTGATCACCTTAGGGTATTTGGATGTGTGTGTTTTGTACTTGTTCCAGGTGAGCAAAGGAATAAGCTTGAGGCAACAAGTGTTAAGGGAATGTTTACTCGATAACTCAAAAAGGGTACAAATGTTATATTCCGGATACAAGACGTATTTTGATCTCTCGGGATGTGAAGTTCATGGAAGGAAAGGGTTACTATGATGACCAAAGGTGGGAGGACCTGCATGACCTCTCCAACAATGAGTCGGATAAAGCTCAAAGCCTTCGGTTGATTCTTGCAAAATTGGGAATCACGGACAGCCTCCAAGCTGCAGCAAGTGCACCAGTCGGAGCGTGGAACACGAGTGGCACGGAGGATGCGACTGGAGCACAGGGCGCGGATCACGTGCAAGCCGAGATAGGCGTCCGACCTGCTCCTGGAACGCAGAACTTGACTGACTTGGAATTAGTGACCGGGACAGAGGCCACAAGTGGGTTGCCAGCCACGATCAGCGCCCCTCTACCCGCGATCAACGACTCGATCATCGATGAGTCTCCCGGTGTTGACTTGTCAAGAGACACACTCAACGATCTCGAGCCGCCTTCTCAACGACCACGACGGAGCACGAGGGCACTGAAACCTTCAAAGTGGGTTAACCCAAGCATGTACTACAACAATATGGCCGTCGGACACCCATATCAAGGTGTATGTGATCTCTCGGGTATTCCGGAAGCACACTATGTATTTCTTACTCAACTGGACCAGTCATTTATACCAAAGACCTATGAGGAGGCTAAGAAGGATAAGGTATGGCGTGATGCGATCACAAGTGAACATGAAGCCATGGTTCGGAACCATACATGGGACGAAGCCGAATTACCCGCAGGTAAGCATACCGTGAGCTCTCGATGGATCTTTACCATTAAATACTACAGTGATGGGACTATTGATCGCCACAAATCAAGACTCGTAGCTCGTGGGTTCACTCAAACCTATGGTGATGATTATCATGATACATTTGCTCTGGTTGCGAAACTACACACGGTACGTGTTGTCTTATCCTTAGCAACTAATCTTGATTGGGAATTATGGCAAATGGATGTCAAGAATGCATTCCTCCAAGGGGAGCTTGAAGATGAGGTCTATATGCAACCACCACCGGGACTTGAACACATTGTCTCACAGGGAAAGGTATTGCGTCTTCGGAAAGCTATCTACGGTCTTAAACAATCCCCAAGAGCTTGGTATAACAAACTTAGTCACACATTGCAAGATCATGGATTCCACAAATCCGAGGCCGACCACACCTTATTCACATGCCGAGGTATGAATGGTATTGTAGTTGTTCTTGTGTATGTTGATGATATCATTATCACCGGCAATGACAAGAATGGAATCCAAGGTATCAAATCTCATCTCAAGCATGTGTTTGATATTAAAGATTTGGGTGAGATGAAATACTTTCTTGGGATTGAAGTATGGAGATCCAATGAAGGACTCCTACTATCTCAAAGAAAGTATACACGTGATCTCCTTCTTGAGTGTGATGTAGGTACTCGGATCGCCAAAACACCACTTGAAGATGCCTACAAAGCAACGTGCAAGGGGGAGTATGATGAGGAGGATCCATTTGAAGATGTAAGCCTATATAGGAAGATGGTGGGAAAGTTGATCTATCTCACCATCACAAGACCGGATATAAGTTTTGCGGTGAATCAAGCTAGCCAACATATACAAGCACCAAAGAGGCATCATTGGGACATGGTAACTCGGATCCTTAGATACCTTAAAGGAACCACGGATCAAGGCATATGGATGGGACGGAATCAAAGCACAACATTGGTAGGATATTGTGATGCCGATTAGGCCGGAGATAGACAAGACCGAAAGTCAACAACTGGGTATTGCACGTTCCTTGGAGGCAACCTAGTAACTTGGAAGAGGAAGAAGCAAAAGGTGGTGTCTTGTTCAAGTGTCGAAGCCGAATATAGAGCAATGAGAAAACTCACGGATGAACTCATTTGGTTGAAGGCATTACTCAAGGACTTAGGAGTGGAGCAACAAGAACCAATTACAATGCATTGCGATAACCAAGCGGCAATCCATATTGCATCCAACTCGGTATTCCATGAAAGGACCAAGCACATTGAAGTTGATTGCCACAAGGTCCGAGAAAAAGTGGAACAAGGAGTGATCTTGCCATGCTACACTAAGAGTTCGGATCAACTTGCGGATATCTTTACCAAAGCAGCAAGTCCTAAGGTATGTGAGTTTATTCACGCGAAGCTTGGACTTGTGAACACATTCAAGCCGTAATGATGAACCACACTCTTTTTCCCTTAAGTCGGTTTTATCCCATTGGGTTTTCCACTAAGGTTTTTAATGAGGTGGGGAGTTACAACTTCAAGCTTGAACTTAATGAAGCACATTGCGGATTCAAGCTTGAGGGGGAGTGTTGAACAATGGCTTCGAAGACAAGCAACTCTTGCTTGTAGAAGAAGCAATTGACACCACACAACCTAATCGAACCAACTAGACTCTAAGGTTGTAGTTGGGATCTAAACAAGTGGTTATGATGGTTCAAAGTCACATGACCCTCCTAGGAAAGAGCAAAGAGTCGTTGGAACCAAAAGGGAAATGTTTCCCCTTTGCCTTTTGTAAAGCTTAGTAACATAATTAGTAATGTTTTGGTATGTGTATAGCCACATATATTGATGTATAGGATAGTCTTCTTCTATATAAATAAGCTGTAAATCCTCTTGTAAATTTAAGGAGAATAAAAATCTCTTCCTTCATAATCTCCTAATCTCTTCTCTAATCTCTACAAAACTCTCTCTTAACTTTATAAATCTCACAGCCTGATTATCCACCGAAGCTGAATTTGAGTTGTTGCTAACCCCGCTTCCAAACTTTTATGGATCATTTCGTTTTGACATAACCTCATGTGACCTTGCCGATTACTCATGTGATTTACTGTGATAATATTGGAGCTACTTACTTATTCGCAAATCATGTGTTTCATTCATGAATGTAACATATTGCTCTTGACTACCACTTCGTACGGTAAAACATTAGATCTAGTTCACTACATGTTGCTCATATTTCCACTCATGATCAACTCGCCCATGCACTTACAAGATTGGAATGACACATCTCATTCATCTTGAGGGGGCGTATAGGATAGTTATAGAAAGGATAATTATGTAAATCATAGTATGTGTAATTAGGGCTTCCTCTCTACCTGTATATAATGTAAATCTTGTACATCAATAATATCGATTCCGCCTTTCTCTACAAAGGGAATCTTATCGAATTTCCAAATGAAGTAAGTCTCTAGAGATTGCATTCTAAATCGCTAATCATACAGCAAGAGCCTCCGCAGCTAAGGCTGATTTCACGAGATCAACCCTTGTTCTGAAGCTTTCTGATTGGCCGGATGGATATTTGAAGATACATGTTCTTAACTTAACTTTCTATTGTTCATCAGGAATATGGCATATGTGGCATTTTAGGGACAGAATAGTTTTCTTGAAAACTTGATTGTGGCATATTATAGAAGTCTGAGTTTTGATGGCATATTTCACAATTTCATAAAGTTCTGGGGTGTTGTGGCTAATTATTCCAAAATTTATTATATACAAAAAAGAGACAAATTAACTGCCTGGCTAGTTTCACATTCATAGACTAAAAAGTATCTAGCTACAAGGATGAGGATTTAACCACGAAAACTGGTGGCTAGAACGCAACTTTTTTGCAGTACGGCTTTTGGTCTAATATCCATAGCGAAAACTACACTAATTTGTCTCGGTTTTGATGGATCGATTACCACCGATCCCATCCGTTTCCATAGCGTAATGTGTCTCTGTTGGATTGACTCTTTTACAGTTGTTGTTTAGTCAACCGTAAGATTGTTGAAATTATATATGGTCACCAATTAATCTATCTAAAATTCATAATCGATATTTCAATGGTTTGATTTTGTTTTCGTCCCCTGGACCGAGTAAGTAAGTTTTTGTCTATTTCTTGTTACCTGTGATTTCCTTGATTTAGAAAAATAGGAACAAGGGAAAGAGAAATTTCTGACTTTGATTTCTGAGTTTCGTCGCGTGAAAGAGAGAACAAGGGAAAGAGGAATGTTGTTCTTCTAATTTTTTTTATTTGGTTACGGGAAAAAGGAAAAACAAATGTATGAGAGGGAAAATTTTGCAAAGTAAAAATATATTGATTTTTGTTTTTGCAAAAACCAGTTTTTCCCCATCATTATTTTGTCTAATTGGTTTTTCAAAAACTAGTTTTGGGAGTTTGAACTAATTGAACTAAGAAACCAAAAACCAAAATTTCCTAGTTTTTCTCCTACTCTCTTACAGTTTTCAAGATTTTTTTTTTTTCCAAATTTCTTATTATTTTTTATTTTACTTTATTATTTGTTTAATACTAACCAAATCTTTTATTATATATTACAAAACTGTAACTAAACAAACTCATAAAATAGTGTGTTTGACTTCCACCCTAGATTTTTATTAAATTCAAGACACACACATATATATATAATTGCATTTTTATACTTCTAAAAGTATTGTTTCAACTTGGAATTTTTCTAAGCTTTAACTTAAATGACTGATCAACAGTTTTTTGACTTCAACATTATAGATAATTATTTATAGTACTCTGACTATAGCTAAACTTGTGTTTAAAATATAATAAAATATTATATACTATTTTATAATTAGCATTCTAAATTTCTATATAAAGAGTCTTTTATGGTTCTACACACATCACAAAACTTAATCGAGGGTTTTTGACATCTTTGAGTGTACTGGCCCTTTAAAGAAAGAAAGCAAAGAGAGAATCGTAAAAGGTTTTCGAGATGCAACTGGCCAAAATTATGAATGGCTTCCACTTAAAAGTAAATATTATACTCAAAAAAGTTTGTATGATATTTATTGTCGATTAATTCGAAAGATTGGAGCTGCAATTAATCCAACCACACAAGCTATAGAAATGGATGAATCATGGTGGAAAGAGCGTATTGAGGTAAATAATAAAAATTAAATCACATTATTTTTTAATTAATAAAATATTACTAGCTATTATTTTAATTTTTTTGTATAGGAAATACCAAAAGTTGCAAAGCTCCGTACAAACCCTCTTGTTGACCTCGACCTAATGGATCAACTTTTTGGCAACAAACACATTAGTACTTCTTTTGGATACTATCCAGGTTCTGGTGTTGATAATTATACAGAATCAAAGACGTTTACAAAAACTGTGAATCTCGAAGATGATGGTGATGTCCCAGCAGAAAACATGTATGACACACCTTCCAACAGGCAAAGTTCAAAACGTGTATCTGGAAGCTCTGCACGTTCTTCATCTTCAAAAAGTAAACGAACAACGCCAAAAGTTCCTTACGACTTTGTGACAAATAAAGCTTACATGAAATGAACATCAGTTTATGAACAAGCTCAAGATAACAAGTTGGAACGAGCAATTGAATCGTTACCAACACTCCTTGGTCTTCTCTATTACTCTTCTTTATATTAGGGAGTTGTGAGTGTGCTTCAAAGCAACGAGACTCATGCACATGTTTATCTAACATTACCCAATTACGATGTTAGAATAAAATATCTTGAGCGAACATCGAGAATTAAACGAAGAGATTAGTAGACGGATTCAATAATAAAATTTAGAATAATTTTATTTATTTTTATTTTGAAGTATGTGTTTGTTAGAAGTAGAATTATGATTTTAAAAATTATTATTTCTCAATAAATTTTATTCATTTTTTTTTTTAGATTTAAGCATTATACAATTGGCTCGAAAAAGATGAGGCAAAAGATGGAAGTATTAATTTTGGAGAATCATTCACAGATCCTTGTTCAATGAGAATTGGAAAGAGGCCGATGGACTTAGATCCCGAACATGGTCGAAGATATGTATATGAACTAATACATGGCCATGAGGAGCAATGCTACAACATAATTATAATGTATCCATCCGTGTACATTCAATTATGTAATACACTAGAAATGGATTACAATTTAAAGGAGACCGATAATGTGAGTAGTCAGGAAAGCGTTGCAATTTTTATGACCATATGCGCTCAGAATGAAACTTAGAGGTATGTCGGGAAATTTTTTGTTCATGCACAAGAAACCATAGGAAGAAAGTTTCACGAAGTGTTAGCTGCTCTCGAACATATGGCGGTTGACTTGGTTAGACCTCGTCCAGAAGAACTCACACACCCTCATCCAAAGTTACTGTCTGACAAAAGGTATTGGCCTTACTTTAGAGATTTTATTGGAGCGATAGATGGTATACATGTTCATGTCACAGTTACAGGAAGAAACTCAGAAAAATATTGGAACAGAAAAAGCAACACAAGTATGAACATTTTAGCAATCTGCAATTTGGATATATTGTTTACATATGCATATATTGGTATTCCGGGATCAACTCATGATGCTAAGGTTCTAATGCTAGCAATGGAAGGGAATCATCAGTTTCCAACTCCACCAACTGGAAAAGATTATTTGGGAGATGCTTGTCGGCTTGGGTTTCTTACTCCACATCGAGGGGTAAGATTATCACCTTGGGGAATAGAATGGAGCTAGACCACCTAGTACTTAAGAGAATTGTTTAATAAACGATACTCTTCTTTGTGATCGATTATTGAACGAATTTTTGGTGTGTGGAAAGTAAAATGCCGGGTTCTAAAAGAAAAATCAAGATATGTCATACACATTCAACGTAAAGTAATTGCAGCAACAATGGCACTGCATAATTTAATTAAATTATCTAATCTATGTGATGTTGAGTTTGAAGCAGACAATAACTATACAGCTGAACAAGAGTTTGTGTCAAATGAAAATTTCGAGAAAAATAATACTTCAATGCAAGGCATTCGAGATGAAACTTTGAATTATTATGGCATTTCCAACGATAATAATAGTTTATGAAGTAATGTATTTTTTTTTAAAATAAATTTTTATATCAATAAATTTACCGCAAAAATCAAAAACCAAAATCTAAAACCAAAAACTAAAAACTAAAAACTAAAAACTAAAAACCAAAAACTAGTTTGTCATTCACCACCATAATAAGTGTCAAAACCCTCCCCTCCAGAACGATTTGGTTTCCTGTTTTGTTATTTAAAGGACTTAGCGTTTAATAAACGCTCCTATAAAGATACAAATGTCCAGAAATTATCTACAATAGCACTTGTAAAATAAACTATAACACCCCCTCCAGATTTTGAGAGACAACATGTTATTCTTTGGTCCTGTCAAAAATCATCTCTTTAAAAATTCATGAACAAATAAGACTTTAAACAAAAATCCTGGAAAAGAGAAAATGAAGAGGGGAAGTAATCAATTACACACTGAGTAGATCATCTTTCCCCACTGAAATACAATAACACCATCCTAATCCACACAACATCTATTCAAAAGCATAGAATCAAACAACACATATAATCTCTCATATATGACACCCAAAGAATCTACTTGTTGTAGCAAGTGTATTCACACATAACCATTGTTCAACCACCATATCTCTGATGGCTCTATAACTCTTTTTATTGGAAGACTACTGCTCAATAACTCGATTATCTCTTCCACTTTCTTCCCTTTCATCAACTTAATTATATTTTTCTATCCTCTTTCATATCTTGAAAAGATGTCAAACAAACAATATATATATATATGTATCATAAGAACATATTATCTATTATCAAGCAACACATAACATCATCATTATATATTTAATATAAATTATCTAACATCATAAAGTGTTATATCTAATTCTAAGCGTAGAGTAAAAGACACATATCTTGAATTTCACCTTAGCTTAGGCTTAAATTGAATGCAAACGGACAGCTTTTTAAAAACGTGATTTCCCAACGACTACTATGTCCGAATCTAGATCGGGAAGGTGATCCAGAAACTAGATTGTTGGGGATTTCCTACAATAGATTGATCGTTTTCTGGTCCATATAATTTTCTGGTAAAACGTTTTTGAAATGACCCTATTCGAAAATCCGAAGAACACAAATTTCCATAAACAAACCATCATAACTTTCACAATAAAATTCCAAATAATAAACCGTTTTAGGCTACCGTGTCGATCTAATAATGAAGAATATACTCAAAAAAAGTTTCAGATGATTTAGAGTCGTATAACTCCTTCCTTTATCTTTTATTCTTCATGTGGTCAGGTTATATGACGATTAAAGTTTTTTTTTGGATTTTCCTTGGAATCTTATGTGCATTTCTATGTATATAAATATACATATATTTAGAATTTTATATATTTTGTAGGTCTCATGGGTCGGGTCTCACATAAACGCTATTATAGTATGCTATAAATATGCATTGTTTTTATAGTGTGAGTTTGGATCACCATGGTTTTACGGTTCCGGTTGTTAATAAAAAAAAACAAATAGTGAGGATATTATTTCTGCCGAAGTCAAAAAGGGAATTATTCCACAAAATAGAAACTCGTTATTCCGTGTAAAGACAAATATAAAAAGTTGATGTTACTCGTTAAGTAGAAGTCTGTTGTTTTTGGATTGAACGCGTTGACGTGGACTTGCATAAAACTGTATCCCTTATTTCTATAGTGACTCGTGAGTGGCTTCATTTGTATTATGGCCAGTAAGAACAATCTATACACACAACAAGGCACAAAAGGTTTAATGGCTAAGTGTTGGAAACTGCTTACTTATTGTTTTCTCTTCCTTCTCACATTCCTTACAAACTTAAGACCTTCTATAGAGCAATATAGGCCTGAATACGCCGGTTATGTTTGTCCTCCAGGGAGACCTACTTACCTCAAAAACAGCACATACTCTTACAATCTCCAAACTCTTTTGTCCTCTCTTTCTTCCACAGATAACATTTTCTTCTCCACTGGATTCCAAAACCTTACAATGGGAGAAACCCCCGACATGGTGTACGGACTTTTCCTCTGCCGTGGAGATTTGTCGCGGCAAGATTGCAGTAACTGCGTCACCTTCGCCCGCATGGACATTCTCAATCAATGTCCTAATGGGAAGGAAGCTTGGATTAATTATGACAAATGCATGCTTCAATACGCTGACCGGAATATTCTCTTGGATCCAGTAACTAAAACTGAAAATGTCATGCAAAACCAAAACCCTGTTATGGCAAACCAATCAGATCATTTCAATAAGATACTCATTTCTTTGGTGAATGAAATTGTGAAGGAAGTTGTTGTTAGTCCAAGAAAGTTTGCGTTTAAGAAGAAGAACTACACATCATCCCAAACGATTTACGCATTGGGTCAATGCATGCCTTATCTGACAAGAGAAAACTGCTCAATCTGTCTGCAACAAGGCGTCAAGAGTTTGAGTGATAACACTCGTAAAAAACTCGGAGAAAGATTTATGTGGCCGAGTTGTAACTTGAGATACGAACCTAACCTTTTCTTCAATGAATCCTTCGGTCAACCTCCCCTTACTCCTCCGAAGCATGGTAAGAGCTCTCCCTCTCTTTATGGGAAATTCAAGAATTTGGAAATTATGTGCCATATCTAATACAAGATTTAATGCAGGAAAAGGAAGAAAATCCATAGTGATAATCATAGAAATTGCTCTGGCGCTGTCTTTCTCTACTCTGCTTCTGATGGCTTGTTATTGTTTTCGTGCAAAGAGAGCGAAGAAAACTTATGACACAGCAGGTGTTCATAATGGTAATAACATACACTAGTTTTTCATGTCGCTACGTAAAGAATTCTCCTGCTTAGTTTTTAAAACATTTGAAATTGCAGATGGAGATGATACTAGCTAGAACTGCAGGCTCACTACAGTTTGATGTTAACGCTGTTGAAGCTGCAACGGATAAACTTTCTCGAAGTAACAAACTCGGTCAAGCTTATGAGAAATGAAGCAATGAAAGCTACAACCTGAATCAACTAGGATTGCAAAATTACTATTTTGACTTATGCCTGTTCGTTTTTTACTTCTTACAAACGATGCTCTCGTTTTCAGCCAAAGAATATTCAACTCTATCATGTCTGTATCTTTCTAGGAAGCGGATTGGTAGACGTCAGAAAAGAAGACTAATAACTAAAATATTATCTGGTTTCGTAAGCCACAGGCTTATCCTATAAAATTGAATAGTTAATTGGTATTCAATCAATTGACAATAAAAAACTTATCTTCATCGTATTGTTGACTTTGACTAGTAAGCACTTGTTATATTTTTTTCTTAAAATGGCATCCCATTCATTGACTGATTGGCTGGTTTCACATTCATACGTTAGTATTCATAAACTAGCAAAAATGGAAAGAGAAAAGGAAGAAAAAGAGGAAAAATTTGGATAATGTCTGTGTATACCTCATTAAACTCTCTCTTCCTTCTTATCTTCTTTGTTGCAAGCTTGAGAGCTACTACACAGTTCACAGACCCTACTTATGTAGGTCATGTCTGTACTAACAGGATATCAACAAACACCACTAACAACTCAAATGTTGGAAGCCTGTTGATATCTCTTTCTTCCAACCCTTCCTTCTTCTCCAATGGTTCAAATATTCTCACAGAGGGTCAACATAATGAAAATATATTCGGACTTTTTCTCTGCAGAGGAGATATCTCTCCAGAACTTTGTGGTGAGTGCGTTGCATTTGCTTGTAAAGCGGCTCTGAAACGATGTCCAGGAGGGAAAGAGTTCTTAATTCAGTATGATGAGTGCATGCTGGGATACTCGGACCGGAACATTTTCATGGATAATGCTGCCACACCTATGATAATCACTTGGAACCCTCAGACTGTTTCCCGGGATCAATCTGATCGGTTCAACGATGCAGTGTTTGCATTAATTCGAAAGTCTGCAGAGGAAGCGGCTAATAGAAAAACCAAGAAATTTTCGGTTAAAAAATCCATTTTAAGTACGTTCCAAACGATTTATGCATCGGTACAGTGCATTCCTGCTTTAAGTAGTGATGATTGCTTAAGCTGTCTTCAACAATCCATCCAAAAAAAGAGTTTTAATAGAGTTGGTGGAAGAATTCTTGTGCCTAGTTGTAACTCAAGGTACGAGATTTACCCTTTCTATAATGAAAACGTAGAGGGAACTGTTCTTCCTCCGCCGATTTCTGCTCCTCCACTGCCTCTTCCAGCTCCTCCATCGCAACCTGGTAAAAGCTCTGTTTTGCTTCTTCACGTATAAGTTATTTAGGATTGAGAGATTCAAAATTATCTGTCAAGTCTTCTAATCTACGACTCCTGCAGGAAAAGGCATAAATTCCACAGTAATAATTGTAGCAATTGTTGTGCCAGTAGCTATCTGTGTTCTTTTAGTAGCACTTTGTAGCGTCTTTGTAACAAAGAGAGCAAAGAAGACTCATGGTACAACATCTGCAGATGATGGTACAGATTCCCAAATCTGTGTGCTATGTAAATATTTATGGAGTTCAATTTTTAGATCTTGTCATATTTTTTTCAAGTTTCTGCAGTAAGGGAAGACATTACAGCTGCAGGCTCCTTGCAGTTTGATTTCAAGGTTATTGAAGCTGCAACAGATAAGTTTTTGATAAGTAACAAACTCGGTCAAGGTGGATTTGGACAGGTTTACAAGGTACTACTAGTTCATTGTGCTTCTCAATTTGTTACATAAGAGATTCAAATATGGTAATAACTCGATCTGTTTAATCTACAATCTTGTAGGGGACACTTCCTAATGGATCAGAAGTTGCTATAAAGAGACTATCCAAAACATCAGGACAAGGTGAAAAAGAGTTCAAGAATGAAGTTGTTGTTGTGGCAAAGCTTCAGCACAGAAATCTGGTCAAGCTTATAGGATATTGTTTGGAGAGAGAAGAGAAAATACTTGTCTACGAGTTTGTGTCTAACAAAAGTCTTGATCACTTCCTTTTTGGTAAGTTCAATTCAGTACTTAGCATACAATTTTCATTTTCAATCTAATTTTAGTACCATTGTTTATGACACTGTACATATGAATATGCAGACTCTAATATGCAAAGTCAACTTGACTGGTCAAGACGGTACAAAATCATTGGAGGGATTGCTAGAGGGGTTCTATATCTTCATCAAGATTCACGACTTACAATCATACATCGTGATCTCAAAGCGGCAAACATCCTCTTGGACGCTGATATGAACCCGAAAGTTGCAGATTTTGGAATGGCTAGGATTTTCGAAATCGACCAAACTGAAGCCAATACTAGATTAGTAGTTGGAACCTAGTAAGTATTGCTATTGCCTTCTACTAATGTTAACTACTCCTATTAACTCAAACCTTTATGTATTATGGCAGTGGTTACATGTCTCCCGAATATGCGATGTATGGCCAATTCTCAATGAAATCTGATGTTTATAGTTTCGGAGTCTTAGTTCTTGAGATTATAAGCGGCAAGAAGAACAGTAGCCTCTATACGATGGATGGTAGTTTGGGAAACTTGGTTACATATGTGAGTATAAAGACATAAAATCGGTAAATATTCCAGAAACAGTCACAACGATTTTAATGTCTTAATCAATTGTTCTGTAGACTTGGAGGCTATGGACTAATGGATCGCCATTGGAGCTTGTGGATTTATCCTTTCAAGCGAATTATGAAGAAAGGAAATAATTAGATGCATCCACATCGCCTTACTATGTGTCCAAGAAGATGTTGAAGATCGTCCAATGATGTCAGTGATCGTCCAGATGCTTACCACTAGCTCGATTGCCCTTGCTGCACCTCGACCACCAGGACACTTCTTCCGGAGTAGGCATGAGCAAGCAGGTCCATCCACGGATAAGTCTGCTCTCTGTTCCATTGATGGGGCATCGATTACTACTGTAGCTCCTCGTTAAAAACACTTATTAGTTTTAGAAACCACAATTATTTGCAATTCCTATTTTTGTGTTCATATTAAAATCTAGGTCTATGAGAATGTTACAGGTCATGGTGTATAGATTATGAAGACTTCCTCGAGCATTCACTAAAATAATGTTGCATATTGTCTAACCCATCAGGCCCTAGTTTTGATTGGTCTGCATATAAATGGTTAGTGGGCTTAAGTCGTAGCTCATTAAGATATCTGAAACAGATTAACAGAATCTGTTATTTTGTTAGTTTGAAAACAGAGTATAAAAGCTTGATCTCCAATCTGTTGAGATTGATCGATCCATTATAAACAGATAGACAAAGTATAGTGGATTTCCAGCTTAATATCCGAAGAGAGATGTACCCAAGTTTACAGGAAACTCCATAACTCTGGTGTGTCAATCTTCTCTTCTTTAGCTCTTTCTTTGTGTGTTCTTAAATATAATGCAAAGTTC
>JAKUCM010006038.1:0-27478 GCA_023374145.1 Lepidium sativum
ACTGCTCTCGACATTTGTCTCAAATTTCTTTCTTCGGGCTCTTCCGATATAGTTTTGACACCCATAAGCAATTTTACCGTACTGCGGCTTCGTTCATCATTGTACACTAGAAAACCACCCAAATCCACATCATCGCAGATAATCACTTCTTCCTCATATCCGACCGTAGGTGGGTAGAAACTTAATTGCAATCTAACCTTATTTGAATCTAACCTTATTTGAATCTAACCTTATTTGAATCTAAATCAAGCCTCTCATATAGATAATCTTCCATCACTGACAAAGTGATATCATCTATTGTGTGCTTCATCAATAGATAACTAACGCGACCATTGAATTTAAACCATATCACGACTTTGTCGATCATTATGTCCTGCAAAAACGGACACAAAATTGATTCAATTATGTAATACTATTGGAGTTTTACCAGTTTAACTTTAGCGAAATCAACTCATCTCAACTCAGATTGGATCCCCTAGGCAGTTAAAATCTACAAGTAACTACGTTTCGAGCCCGATCTACATGTCACTACGTTTCGAGCTAGATTCTACAAGTCACTACGTTTCATGCTCAAATACCATTTTACCAATACACCTTCTTTAGACCAAAAAAGAGATGCAAAACATGAAATAAGCTGCAGGAAATGAGATAAACCTATAATTAAGCTACGACGGCGTTCTTGCGAAAACAGACACAAACAATACCAGTAACGTAAAACTGAGTAATTTTTACTAGTTAGACTAAATTGATATCAACTCACCTCACTCAGATTGGATCGTTGCCACTTATAATCAACAACTCACTATGTTTCAGCTTATACATTCCAATTGTTACCTAATTCAAGTCATATTTGAGCCACATTCTACCAAATAAGCTTAGCATTGATATTTTAATTCAAGCTCAAAAACAATGATCAAGTCCAATTAGGAGATGCAAATCAAGAAGGAAGCTGCAGACAAGGACATACGGCGGTGGTGACGGGTGGTGTGACGGCGGAGCTCCTCAGAAAAGCTCTCGGCGACGATTTTCGTTTATGACAGGAGCGAGATTGCGAGGAGTAAGAGCAAAGAGAGGAGATAGAGAAGAATTTACCATTTTCTTTTTTTATTTAAATTATATAATTAATTAGAAAAAATAGTATTTTGGGCATAACACATTTCATTAAACACCCTTGTATATAGCAGATTAAATATGACATAGGAGATTATACTTCTCTCATTTTGACCCTTTGAGATCTTGGCCATATTTGTTTCTTATAAATTACAAAAAAAAAGTCGCTGGCGTGGATAAATACCCAAAGATGCGGGACAATTTCGTAAATACATAAAGATAAAGGAAAATTTTGTAAATACAGAAAAATCAGGGA
This sequence comes from Lepidium sativum, assembly GCA_023374145.1. NCBI lineage: Eukaryota > Viridiplantae > Streptophyta > Magnoliopsida > Brassicales > Brassicaceae > Lepidium > Lepidium sativum. The sequence continues at coordinate 1,367 of JAKUCM010006038.1, forward strand.
AATTTGGGGCAATTTCGTAAATACCAAAAGGTTTGGGCAATTAAATACCAAAATATGCAAGAATATTTCGAAATTAACTAAAAGATGCGGGGTAACTTCGAAAATAAATAATGATGAGTGGTTTGGAACCTTTTTTCTGTTTTAAATGTCATATCTTGATATCATTTGATATACCAATGTTACATAATAAATGCTAAAATAAATACTAAAAACATCTCCAATATATATATTTTTTATTTGTCAACTAGTCTATTGGCTTTTAAATCTCCTCCTACTACTACAGGTAAGAGGTTTGATCCCTGGTACTTTGAGGATTTGTAAAATGACTACACCACTGAGCCATCTGTCCTCGGCAACATCTCCAATATTTAGAACCCTAATTTTTTTAATATAATTAAATAATTTTTATTAAAGTTAAGAACTATTGTATTAATTCTTACTTTTTTGGATTCCAATAGTAGTTACTAGAAATTTTTACAATCTCAAACTTTTAATTCCTTGACCAATAGTACGAGAGAGCAAAATACAAAGTAACTAGGAAACAATACACAACTCTATCAGAGATTACAACTGTTACTAATCAAGATCAGTACATTGTACGCCAATTTGATAATTACGGGTAAATCTTCTATAAAATAAAATATTTGAATTTATGAATAATAAAAGATGAGAAATTTGAGAGCATACTCGGCTATAGGTGGATTTTTGTACCTTGACAACTTCATGGACTCCAACAATAGGAGATCGACGAGCAGTGTGAGCGTGATTAAGTGTATGAGAAGAATGAATAGAGAGAGAATGAGTGGATCTAAGGAAAGAAGAAGTGGGAGATAATCGGATCGGAAGCAAGAGACGATTCTCTTGAGATCCATGGAGAGGAATGGTATGAGAGAAAGTTGTGGCCATTCTCGAAACGTCAATGAACGGAGAGATTTTGAGATTCAAAATAAACTTTGTTACAATCCAAATATGTATTTCGAGAGAGAGGGGAAAGGGCGGAGGGGAGGCGTAACGATCCACTGACAGCATGACACGTACTTGTCTCTTACCAATCCTTAAACCTCTTAACTAAATAATCATAATTAATGATTACGAACCCCAATTATATACCCCATTGGACCTGCTCTAAATCTACCTTACCTACCGTAGATAAATATAGATCAAGGAGAATGCAAAAAACAACCAAAATACAATTCAAGAAGAGAATATATTGAGCATGTTTGGCCGGATAGGATAGTAGACGACTTCGGAGGATGCAATCTATGTTGCAGCGAATCACAACTGGTGGTGTTTTTGCTGGTTGAAAATTCGGGAGTTTCTCTCCCCCCAAATAACATAGACCGAGAGCTGAAGTACTAGTTTTAGCAGTACGACGAGAGATTTGTTCGGCGGAGTTGTGGAGGTGCACCCAGAAGAAACCAAGTGTAAGTCCGATGGAGGGTTATGCTTGATTTTGAAGCGAAGGCTTCCAGATCTGAGCTGAGAATGAGCAGGAGAAGAAGAAGTGCGAGTAAGATTCTTCCTCCGAGTGACAGATAACACAAACTGCAGGATTCGTAAGGCCCCATCTACTCAATTTGTTCCTAGTCGTGAGACGCTGTAAAATAGCGAGCCATGAGAAGAAGTTGTACTGAGGGACCCCTTGCTTAAAACACACTGTCTTTATGTGACTAAACTAGGAATTGGAGGTTCGTATCTGATTCCAAGTATCTCTAGTAGATAAAGAGTTCTTGAACATACCTATTGCATGTCGCCAAAGATAAATGTCCGACCCAACATCAAATGTGGAAAAAGTGATGGTTGTGAGAGCCATGACCAAGTTTTAGGTTTGTTGCAAGCGAGAACGAGCAGTGGGAATAGCCACAATGCCTGTTTGAGGCAGCATGAGCTCACGTTGACCAGCATCTCCTACAACATCCCAAATAGGACCAAAATCAGACCAAGCAACAAACCAGAACGATGCGTCAATGTCATCCTTAATCTGGCAGCGAATAAGGGTCTTAAGGTGAGGTTTGAGTTGTAACATGCTCCTCACGGGCCTCAATTGTTGTGCAGAATCTGCAGTGAGCCAAAAACACTTGCAACCAAACACATTATGTCTCAACCAAGTGGACCAAATTGAGTGAGGGGAAGCAAAGTAAGACCAAGTGTTCTTAAGGCGAAATAAGAGTTGATAATCCTCAAGAAGTCGAAGACCCAACCCTCCTTCATCCTTAGGCTTGCAAATATCACTCTATGCTACTCTAGCTCCCCTCGCTCTAGTTGTATCATTCTTCCAAAGAAACCCCGAGCAAAGTGAGTCAATTTTAGTGTAAAATTTCTTGGGCAGATTTATCACTTGGCTCCAAAACAGAAATTTCTCATAAAAAACAGAGGAGACTAATATAACTTTCCCAACAAAGGATATGTATTTAACTGCCCATGAGTGAGGCTTTGCAATAATTTAGTCAATGAATGGTTGTAGCGTGGTTAGACAACTTCTTGGGCCTCAGAAACAGTCCTAAATATCGAGTGGGAAATGAGCCAAGGGCCAAACCTGATAAGGTAGAGAGACGATAAACTTCTCGCTGGCTATACACACTAACGAATATTTGACACTTGTGGTAGTTCATATCAAGACCCGACATAAGCTTAAACTCATCTAGAATTGCAAAGACTATCGTGATAGAGGATTCTACCCCATCCAAAAAGATCAAAATGTCATCAGCAAATAGTAGGTGTGTCAATCTCGGATTTGTGCATAGCGGGTGAAGACCAATTTGACCTGAGGCTGCTGATCTATCAAGTAATTGGGTTAAAGCTTCCATTACCAAGATGAAGAGATAGGGTGAGACTTGATCTCCTTGTCTCAACCCTTTCCTTGCTTCAAATGTCTCTGAGGGTTCCCAATTTATAGCAACTGAGAAACGCGGAGTCGAGATACACTGCTTGATCCACATGATAAATGCTATAAGAAATTTTTGTGCATGCAATAACTTAATGATGAAGTCCCAAGAGATAGTGTCAAAATCATTGCGCGAGTCCATTTTCTCATACAACTTTTTGCATTGTTTGGTTTGTCATAATGGCGGATTATGTCTGATGCAAAGAGAAAATTATCACCCAAGTAGTGTCCTTTTAAGAAAGTTAACTGACAACCTGAGATACAATCCACCAATAGAGCTCTTAAGCGCTTGGTCTTGAAGAATGAAGCAAAGGCCGAATGAGTTGTTAAATAGATCCAAGGCCGAAGGAATGTGTCCAGGAAGTTCAAACATCTCGGAGTTTCATGCCATATTTGAAAAAAAAGGTGGATCAACCTCAAGTGTGTGAGTTTGGGACAGCCTCATGGACTTGATGTGTCCAAGATGCTTGGACTTGACATGTCCAAGCCGTGACCATGATCCACACTCTTTTTCCCTTAGTTGGTTTTATCCCATTGGGTTTTTCACTAAGGTTTTTTAATGAAGTGTAGAGTTACAACTTTCATGCTTGATCTTAATGAATCACATTAAGGATTCAACCTTGAGGGGGAGTGTTAGAATGTGCATATTATGAGCATTATCAAGAATGTGCATATTCAGGGTTTCACGGTAATTATCACTGTGCAAACTTATGGTCATCGGAAGTTCATGACATCACCAAAGATCAAGAGAAGAACTTTCAAGGAGTATGCAAAATTAGGGACTTCCGGTGTTGTGCATTTTCAGGGTCATCACTACAATATGGCCATTGGAGTGTGAAGAGTCACATGTTCATGTTCTTAACTTGCAAGACAAGGAGCTGAACTCAAGATTGGAGTGTGAAGCAAGTTAGAAGTTGAATCAAGTCCAACACAAAGAAATGACGAGAAAGAATGATGGCCATTGGATTAAGGAGCCGTTGGAGCAGATTTTAATCATGGTCGTTAGATTAAGATGACATGTGACCACACTCAGCCTCATGAACATTGGGAGTATTTGGGACCACAATACCAAAGATGAAAAGCATCTCCTTTGCTCCTTGTGACCGTTTGAACCTTTACCATTTTGGGTAAAACCGGATATGTATAGTTTTGTATATGTAGAGATAGGTTTTGATTCTCATTGTCTATATATAGATTGTAACCATCACTTGTAAATGTTAAGAAGAAATAAATTCAGCTTCTTCACCTTATTCTCTCGGCCTTATGGTCATATTCTCTCAATCTTGGTTACTAAATCTCTTCCATACTCCAAATCACCTTTATTCTCCTAAAAACTCCAAATCTCCCATTCTCAACCAAATATCTTATTCTTTTTGTATGTTTCCGCAAAATCTAACATGGTATCAGAGTAAGATCCATGGTGACTTTGTGTTCTTGTTGTGTTTTGAATCGTTTTACAAAATTGTCTTCAAATCGATTTTTTGCAAAATCTTGTTTCTTGTTTCTAAAAACGATTTCTTTTGAGACAATGAGGAGAATGAATGTTGCGGAGCTTAAAACCTCTTATGTGAGCATCATATCATCTCCAAGTCTCTGCTTTGTTAAAGAAAGATTTTACTATTAGAGTTCTTGTAGGTTTTTCAAACCGAAGTTCAAATTTGTTTTTGAAAAATGTTTTGCTCTTCATTTAAAATCCTAAAATCGTGTTTCTTGTTTCATCTTTTGTGGATTTCAAAGCCAAAACCTCTGTTTTTAGTGGCCATGAAGAGAGAAGAAGTGTTGGTGTGGTGTGGACCACAAGAGAGAGAAAGAACAAGAGAGACTCATGCTTTTATCCATCGGTCTCTTGAGTGTTTCCTTTGAAAATCACTTATGGTCTCGATTAGCTGAGATTATTCGCTGTATCATCTCTCTCTCTCAAACCTCATTCTTACCTCTAAGTCACAGCTGAGCTAGTATTAAGCTCATAAAATTTGAATTTCAAATTGTTTTGTTCTTTATCCATTGGGTAAAAAGGGTGTTACCATTTTTCAATAAACACTTTGTCTTATTTGCTGAATCTTTGAATGAAAAAAGCATATTTCAAATCTTGTTTTCATCATTTTATTGAACTCAAACCGTGTGTATGAAAACCTTGGGTTGGTCTCTCTTTCTTGTGAAATTTAGAGCCATAAAACCCAATGTAATTTGGATGTATTTTTGGCGGTTTAAGTCAAGCCTTGTTAAATCGTGAACCATGGTAAAATACACTTGATTCTTGTGAATTATAGTGTATAGAATCATGTTGAATCCATCTCTTTTATTTGCTAAATTCTTGAACCGAGTTGTATTCCATAAATCTCTTGGTTTTGTATTTTCTTGGAAATTATTGAATCTTGTTGTGTGTGACCAACACTTGTGTGTGAGTTTTGGTGTCGAACCTCTGTTTTGTAGCTAGGTGAAATCCATGATGGAGTATGACCAGCCGTTATGGATGGAAAGGATTACCAAAACCGCAAGTTGTTTCATTTGGGACTTACTTGCATGTGAAATTAGAACCAATGGCCTCAGCTTCAACGACCCAGCCGTGTACTGAGGAGAGGATTCTGATGGAAGGTGTTGAATCAGCTCACAAGCTAAGGAAGGCGTCCATATTTTTGTGGTGAAAGAAGTGATCTTGTTGTTACGAAGTCCGAACAACATATGGAAGCAAACATATGCTATCTTTAAAACCTCCTCTATTTATTTTCTCATATACTTTCTTACTTGTCTTTGCTAGCCTAATTACTTATATTCAATAGTTGGTTTCATTCACATCTTGGAGCCCTCAATGTCAAATGCTTTAAATCTTTTATATCTTATTTGAAGGCGTAAATCCGAAGCTATGCTGGAGTATTCCCAAAAGGAGATGAATGGAAATGAGCAAGCTGCTGGGTATTGAAATAGTGTTAAGGAAAACAAGCATGGTGATGGTCTTGGTATGGAAAGGACCAATTCATTTCTCTTGGTTGTGGATGATCTTGATGTTGTTGATTCAAGATATTGCAACCGTTTTGGAGGAGGGAGGAGAGTAAACCGAAGGATGCTCCATAGTATTGGTGTGATGGAATAGTTTCTCAAGATGGTGTTGATGAAGCGAATCCATGTGTGAAGTTCAAATGAACTCAAAACCATTCTCATGAAGACTCTACTGAAAGCTTGTGCCATAAGTTTGGTAGGCAAGGTATGAGATCTTCACAATAAATTGTTTAGTATTGATGTTTGGCTTTCTCTTGTGTTTCCTAAGCTAGGAATATGTGTTAAAAGCACTTAGAGTAGCAAAGGAATGAGAAGGTTAGGATTGTACCAAAATCTGAGAAATCTAGGCTTAGATAAGCTATGGATTTCTCTTCATATATCTCAGTGATCTCCACTAAAGCTTGTAGAGACAATTTGTGGAGGGAATGTTCACAATATGGCTTGTGAATAAACCAAAGGTGAGTGATTGGTGAACTGGAGTGTGTGCAAGAAGGTTCTCCAATACCTTAAGCCGTAAGTATGTATGGCTCAAATGAGTCAAACGTGTGGAGTTCATGAAGAACACCAAAGAGGTATGTAGTGTCAATATGATTGATGAACTACTAATGTGTAATGTGTGTGTGTTCAAGTGATCTTAGCTAGGACGAAGTGATACTTGCTAAGACTAATGGAACCAAGAAGTAGCTCAATTGGTGACTTATACGGCTCAAAGGAAGTCCAAGAAGTCACCAAAAAAGGCCAAGGAATGCATTGGGATGCATTCTGGAAAAGTCAACGCTGACCCAGAAAAGTCAACGGTTGGACCATGGAAGGACGGATGGACGGATGGAGACCCACGTACTGCGGGCGAGAAAAGAGGTACCGCAGGTCGGGTCAACAGACGCTGGAGAAAGTCAACGAACAGATGGCTTGAGACTCACGTACCGCAGGACGGACGGATGGGTCAAGACTCACGTACCGCGGGTTAATGGCAGGACGTACCGCGAGTCGACTGATGGACGTACCGTGGATCGAGTCTAACACGTACTGCGGGAAGCTTACCGCGGGTCGACCCACGCATATACCACAGGACGAGAAACTGCGTACCGCGGGACGTAATCTACGTACCGCGAGACGTGAATCTGTCGACCGCGGGAAGGACCATAGATGGTCAACGGTCATGAAGAAAAGTCAACCTTTTGGATTTACCAAAATTTTGACTTGGGACTTTTTCGAGCCATATTTTGAGAGGATTGCAAGCCATGGAGGAGCAACCCATATACCATTGCCCATTTATGGTTGAAGATATCAAGATTACATAATCCAATTCAATGAAATGGACATGTAAAGGTATGAATCTTAACCTTTGTCAATTCCTTTTATACATTAATGCTTGTTTGCTTCATGTGAGTGTTAGCTAGGTTGAAATGATCCATGACATGACATATCAAAGATCTGAAGCTAAGGGAATGTCAAAGTCAGATCCATTGAAGATGGTACCATTAAAGATGGGTCCAAATGGAGTATTGGTCGAGAGGGGGAGCCTCTCAAGTTGTGTTGTGTTCCAAGCTTGGCGTCTAGTGTTACTTGCCGTCCAAGCTTGAGGGAGAGTCTTGAAGAATGAAGCAAAGGCCGAAGGAATGTGTCTTAGGGAGTTCAAACATCTCGGAGTTTCATGCCATATTTGAAGAAAAGGTGGATCAAGCTCAAGTGTGTGAGTTTGGGACAGCCCCATGGACTTGATGTGTCCAAGATGCTTGGACTTGACATGTCCAAGCCGTGACCATGATGCACACTCTTTTTCCCTTAGTTGGTTTCATCTCATTGGTTTTCCACTAAGGTTTTTTAATGAGGTGGGGAGTTACAACTTTCAAGCTTGATCTTAATGAATCACATTAAGGATTCAAGCTTGAGGGGGAGTGTTAGAATGTGCATATTATGAGCATTATCAAGAATGTGCATATTCAGGGTTTCACGGTAATTATCACTGTGCAAACTTATGGTCATCGGAAGTTCATGACATCACCAAAGATCAAGAGAAGAACTTTCAAGGAGTATGCAAAATTAGGGACTTCCGGTGTTGTGCATTTTCAGGGTCATCACTACAATATGGCCATTGGAGTGTGAAGAGTCACATGTTCATGTTCTTAACTTGCAAGACAAGGAGCTGAACTCAAGATTGGAGTGTGAAGCAAGTTAGAAGTTGAATCAAGTCCAACACAAAGAAATGACGAGAAAGAATGATGGCCATTGGATTAAGGAGCCGTTGGAGCAGATTTTAATCATGGTCGTTAGATTAAGATGACATGTGACCACACTCAGCCTCATGAACATTGGGAGTATTTGGGACCACAATACCAAAGATGAAAAGCATCTCCTTTGCTCATTGTGACCGTTTGAACCTTTGCCATTTTGGATAAAACCGGATATGTATAGTTTTGTATATGTAGAGATAGGTTTTGATTCTCATTGTCTATATATAGATTGTAACCATCACTTGTAAATGTTAAGAAGAAATAAATTCAGCTTCTTCACCTTATTCTCTCAGCCTTATGGCCATATTCTCTCAATCTTGGTTACTAAATCTCTTCCACACTCCAAATCTCTCATTCTCAACCAAATCTCTTATTTTCTTTGTATGTTTCCGCAAAATCTAACATGGTATCAGAGTAAGATTCATGGTGACGTTGTGTTCTTGCTGTTCTTGTTGTGTTTTGAATCATTTTAAAAAATTGTCTTACTCCACTACTAGTGGAGCCGATTTGCCAGACTCTTCAGTCAACTGATGAAGCTCACGAGAGCTAGAAGGAGGGGCATATACACTTCGTCTTGCAACTGTCGGATTAGGAGGGAAAGCGGGGAGTGTTTATCCTTCTTGACCCATACCTGTTGGAGAAGAGTGGAGTGTTCTGATTTGGAGGGTTTCCGGAGAGAGGAATGAATTTTGCGGCAAGAACTAAGAGGTATGCCCAAATTGCAAGCACGACACTTTTCTGGAAGGTAGCTGACATCAATCTCAAACTCCTCACCATTTGGTAAACCCGAGACAAGCTTAAGAGGAAGCTTCCTTGAGCAGATCCACATCAATTACAATCTCGGCTACCTTCATATTTTCCTTTCTTTCTGTTTCAGGAGCAAGAGGGATTACCCACAACAGTAGCTATACAACTTAAGCTCCTTGTTAAAGAGAAAGTAGGGAATGTTGTTGAATTCCATTGTGACTTGGGCTCTCTCTCGAGGAGGTTTATCAGGGTCCATGTCTGGAGACCAGGGGGCTACATACATCGGAGCTCCAGCAATGTTCTAGAAGCTTCTTGAGAGGAGAATGGTCCTGGTGCGCGGATTTGAAACTCAAAGAAGGAACGAGCCCGAACTCAGGGAGTGGACCCAGATTTTGGGACTAAATCGAGCCCAGAGGCCATTGAGGATACCGATTAAGCGACTTTTGTCTGGAGGAGGGCCTTGGAAAGTTGCAAATAGAAAGTCTTTAAACTCTTCCTTGACGGCAGAGAGATTTTCCAACGGAATAGGTATGAAGGGGACTCTAGAGGCATGAGTGCTTGGTTCACCAGTTGCAGAAAGCTTAGCGGAATCAGCAATCATGCTGGACCAGAGAGCCCTTTGGAGGAGGAGAAGTTTCGACAAAAGAGAGCAAGGATGGCTCTAGATTCACGGGAAGAGAAAAGTCAGCGTTCTTGGGTGGAGGCGAAGCAGGCGACAGACCACTAGGAGCAGCAATGGAGGTCTCCGACAGCTGAGGAGTGGGTCGAAGCCGACGGTTCAAAATTTGGCCTTGGGATTCCAGAACTTTTTTCCAATTTGCCTCCGCAAAAACACGAGAGATTTTTGTCAGGGCAGCTTTAATGCGCTTAGCCTTCTTCGATTTATCCCCTACTGCGTGAGGCCGACCGCCGAGAGTGATGGAGGGAAGTTATGGTTTAATCGCCTTTAGAGAGCGAAAGAGTTAGATCCATAAGAATGTTTTGATTAAAGTGGTTTCGTACTTGCAAACATTTGTCAGTTTATAGGAAACTCCATTAAGAAACTATGATGCTCTTCCACTTCCTGTCGATTCAAGAAGTCTCTGTTATATAAGTCATGACGATATCTAGTTTTGATGTTAAGTTCTTATTGGTCTGTGTTGTATAGTTATTGTCAGGATAGAGTTGATTTCACGTTATAAAATGAATCCTTACAAAAGTAACACAAAAGGAAGAAAAAAGGGGCATATATGAAACAACACAGTAAAGACTAGATTGGATGTAATAACACAAGCTACAAACATCCGGTAATATATAGAATATAAAATTCAACAAAATTCACGAAAAAACAAAAATTAGACAGAAGATCACAAACACATTTTTAGCACTAAAGACATTCTTTCTGAAAGTAATAGCTCACATCTCTCTACTATTCTTTGAGCAATCAGAAATTTGAAGCGATGATTCTCAAAACATTAACAAATCGAAAAGAAAATTAATAGTAAGCGATTTGATTAAATGAGAACTCAGAAAAAAAATGTGAAAGAATAATACCGTTTTTGATCGATCTAGGAAGTGATCATATGATCTTCTCCTCCTTCTCGCACTGCAGCTGCTTCTGCTAATCTTTTCCATGTATATTGGCGTTGTTGTTCCACTTCTTTCGATTTCGCTTGTGTCTCATCATACTGTCTCTGGCATTCTTCAAAAAGCTCAGGATCCATCTCCATGAACATTTTCTTGATATTTGTGGTTAGACCATGAACAGCTTGGTTCCAGTGAGTCTGGATGTTCTTCTCCAGTGCGGGGTATATGATTGGAAGGATCACGCTACGGTTCTGCGCAATTAGACCCACAATGTGCTCGTTGTTCCACAAGAACAGTGCTCGTTCTGCAACCTGTATTGGATTAATCAGATATGACTATGAGCATAAGGCAAACCCCATTAAGGTGTGGCACGAATACATGACAGGAAACTTGTGTGTTTGCTAGCAATCATTGAGGATTAGTTACAGATTTGTAACTAAAAATCGTACAATCAAATCTATTTCAGTCTAAAATGCACATAGATACTATAGAACGAAGCTCATGTCTCCTTTATTCCGGGCTATTCACCCATTAAAGCACTCTACAGTGAATTCCATGGCCCGTATATAAAAAACCCAACAGTGTCAGTACATTCAGAAAATTTAATGGGAAATGAAGATGATCTAAGAATCAAGGATTTAATCAGAGTAGTAGCATGAGATAACCCCATCAAACGAATGAGTGTAGTGCCCACAACATTATATTAATTTTCTGAAATGAAATACAACAGTGCGGGAAAAGTGGGGAAATAAGCAAATCGAAAGAAAAAGTATTTGATTAAGCACTACAGTTGCATTCAGCTTTCAGGTGGATAAATCAGAACGAAGTCAAAAGACCTTGACTTAAAGGTGATAGGCATATAAGATCACTAGCACACATCATGGAATGTATATTCCCTGATATGCTTAACATATATCATGACTTTCTTGCACAGGTAAAGCTAAACAACAAAATCTCCATATTTATGTGATATACATAGATGAGTCCTCCACGGGGAGACAAATAAGTAAACCCAACACAAGGACGATTACTAACCTGAAAGTGAGAGCTAGTGAGGCAGCGACCAATTTGTTGGAATAATGGAACCATGCAACGCTGGAACTCAACAGGCTGTGTTGCTTCAAGTACTTCTTCAAGTTCTCCTAAGAAGAGATTCTCCTTCGTGCAGTTAGTAACAGGCCAATACTTCAACAATCCCCTAATTACTGTATCCGCTAGCTTATAATCTTTTTCCACAAACTGAACGATGCAATAAGACAACTGCTGATGATATATAGCGATTGGTTTTGGCTTATGCAATGGTATCAACACCCTGATTAAAAATAGTTTGTGCTCCTCCTTCATAGGCAATGCAAATCCGTTTATGATACTGCCTAGTATCTCCAAGAGTTCCCCGATTCCACTGTGTCTCTCTGTCTCATAAATAAACCTATAGAATATGTTGTTAATTGCTTTCCTAATAAAGGGCCTGTGGACCATAAACTTGCCGTAGATCCTATGAAGAATCGTTTTCAAATACTCCCTTTCTCTTGGGTCCTCGGAATCAAACAAGTCAAGCAACTTTAACACAAAAGAATGGTCGATATACCGTTTGGCAACCTTGGTATCCGTATCAGTCGAAACTACGTATCTCAGTAGCAACTCGTAAACTAGCTGTAAATGAGGCCAACAAGGTTCCAAATAGGGTTCCTCTTCCTCAGGATCTGCAGGCTCTTGACCCGTATTCTCATGTGATGCTGGAGGTAAACACCGGAAAAGATTGGCAGAAATCATCTTAATCATTTCTTCCTGACATGACTCTGAGATCTTACTAGATCCAGACTGTATAAAGTCCACCAGCTCCAACAGTGTTTGCCTCTTAATCTCTTTCTCTCTCGCGTTCTTAATTGTATCAGTAAAATCGAATAGAAAACAGCAATTCTGAAGTTTCCTCAAGAATAAGGTTTGCCTCTCTGAAACAGGCACATCTCTGAACAACGGGAGTGGCTCCACCGAGCCCATAGGCGGAGGTGGTGGAGTTGCCGTCACAGTAGACGGAGAAGAATTAACCAATGCTCCACGAGACGCGTGACTAACGACCACATTGGACGCAGGACCAGACCTACCAGGAGGACTAATCCCAAAACTAGACGGTTCATTAGCCTCCGATTTAGAGGGCTTTCGGTGCCCACTTTTCATGATTTTCTTAAACATGGCTACGCAGCTAAGAGCAAAGACTCAAAAGTGACGCAGTTTTTCCCCCTTACTAGAAACCCTAAGTTTCCGAGTCGAGGAGATTCACTAGCAAGGAGCTGAAAATTGAATCAGCATGCAACAGAGGACGAATCAAAACCCTGATTATTCAGATTCAAATCCTCAGACTTCACAGATAGCTTCCACTATGCCTTCTCTTGGATCAAGCTCCTCATATCGCAATCTCCGAGGATAAAGATATGGAAAAGGCGAAAAAAATAATACCCGAATGTTGTCGGAGATCTGAGGTGCTGAAAATCAGACCATTGGACTGATCGAATATATCTTCTAGCAGTATACTCTAATTTATCGGACAGCTATGATTTTCCGGCGATCAAATCAGAAAGAGAACGAGAGATAGCTAAATGGGAAAAAGGGGACTCAAATCAAAATAGATATTCAGAATAACAATATTACAATTTTAGACCCGAAGTTCTCATTTATTAAATATTTGTCCCAATGTTTGTTTTGCTCGTATTTGTCCCAAATTTTTCAGACCCAACATGGACCGGCCGGTCGAATTAGTAAACCCACTATGAATACTGGTCTAGGTGAACCACAATTAAGTTAAATTAGCTCTATGTAACACCGTTGTGAAAGTAAAAGAGAGATTGCAGACTTCAAAACTAGGATCTATACTAGGACAGTAACCAGCCAAGTAGACTGAGTTAGGTTTGAGACCAAGACAGTCACTAGCAGAGATACGAACTGTTTCGTTATCGCCTACGAAAATGCAGAGATCAGTAATGTCTTCAGTGTAAGGGCTAATCCGTTTCTGGTTGTCTTTCTTTAAGACCATGACATTGTGAGTCTTAAGAACAAGATCGTCCAAGTTGTACCTTTTGTCTTTCACTGCCACAGCTTCTCATCCTGTCCATAAAGCAACAAAGATTATATTAAAATCTTCAAATTCACTTTTCTAATAACTAAACTAACTTAAGCCATAGATTTGGTTAAAGAATTCATGTTCTAAACCAAGAATTACCATCAGCAGAATATTGTTTATAGTCCTTTTACTTATTTTCTAATTTCTAAAACTATTTTATATTCATAATTCAATGGTTACATTACATACCTAACGTAAGCAATCAATTTAAAACCTTTAGTTGAGAATTAGACAAATGAGTCTAAAAAGTCGTACGGAACAGTGTTAGGAAGTTTGAACAAACATATAATAATTCCGTACAGACAAAACCACGAGGTAATTGACATATGATAGTACTCAAGTTTAGATAATGACAACTTCTTCACTTCTTTTATGTGTCGGTACGTCTCAATCTGTTAGTATACAACTACAAGTATTCATCGTTGACCACTCATGTAATGCGTATACAACAAAACCCAATATGTAGTTCTTCAATATGTCTGAATTTCGATCAGTGAAAATCAAAACAATCAAAGTCCTTTGGTATATTGGTATCTTTGCTTGTGTGCACTACGAATCTCTTTCTTTGATGAATTAGTACATATGATCAACTTAAAACAAAAAACACAAATGATGGAAGAAGAGATTAATTATTATAATCAACTATGAAAGAGGCGTGAAGGTACAAAGAAAGAGAGCTTCTTTGTTGGAATGCAGAAGCGTGTTGTACAAGGCCCCACTATGCTGAAGAGAGCAAAGAAAGAAAACAGCTGAAACACAAATGAGGAATTGCATTAAATGTTGTGATGAAGAAATATCTACGAAATTTCCTAACCATGAATGTTGACGGTGGTCAGCATTGAGTTTTTATAAAATCCAGACTCTCTAATCCAAAACAATGCAATAACTCTACCAAAGAAACAAATACACCAACCAGAGCTTTACTTATCCTGTGGAGTTTTTGAGAATGAGCAAAAAGTTAAAGGTTATCATGAGAAAGCTACAAACTTGCTGCTTATTCATTAGATTCTCCAAAAGGATAGAGAATTGTGGTGAGTTTGAGGAAGAAGAATGTAATGCTGCAACAATGATTCCAAGAGATGTAAAAGAAGGGCATGTGGCAGTGATCGCAGTTAAAGGAGAGAAAGCTAAAAGGTTTGTTTTGGAGCTTGAAGAGCTGAACAAACCTGAGTTCAGGAGGCTGCTCGAACAGGCGAAAGAGGAGTTCGGATATCAACCCAGAGGACCTCTGACCATTCCATGCCAGCCAGAAGAAGTACAAAAGATTCTACAAGAAAGTAGAGAGCCTTAGTTTTTGATCTGTAGAGAAACATTGTTAGTTGAGATTCTTTTCCGACAAGAACTTACTATTCATTCTCTTATTATGTAGCTGATAGTTCTTTTTACCTCTTAACGGTTAAGAGGTTTTCGTAAACAGCCTGATGATATCTCACACCATTATTGTAACTTCATTGGATGCATTTTTTCCCTAAATTATGAAGCAATTTCTCTACTGGAAGCGACATTTGGATGCAAAATTTAAGCCTAGACATTCGTTACAAAAATATGTTTCAGATTTTCTAGTCATTCGTTACATTAAAAGTGATGAAGTTACTGAGATGTTTCAGATTCAAGCAACCATTGGTCATACCAAACACACAAAAACCGGAAAGTGGTAGTGATAATCATAACAGGGAGATACTGGTTTGCACTTAAAAGAGACAGTTTCAATATTGCCATGAGAGAAGAAAGTAGAATTGTTGAGTCATTGATTACAAAAAACGAACTTAAAATTCAACATTACTACAAGAACAGATCGAAAAGAAGTAAAGCTAAATTTTCCAGAAGTTGCAGGAGTTATTTTGCTTGTCTTTTGGTCACAAAGCAGGCGAGAAGATCTTAAACAACGGCTTCTATGGAAAGTAGACCGGCCAGTTGTAATAATAAGAGTCCCTGACTTCTTTCGGTATCTTATTCCACTGAGTAACAAAGAGAAGAAGCCAATTAACTTGTGAGCAATGATATCATTAGTAACGATCTCAAAAACCAATTGTTAGGTAAAGTCTGAACCTTGAATTCGTAAGGCTGATTCTTAGCCCTTGCTTTTTTCCAATGGTGTTGCTCAAAAAGCATCCACTTGTCATGATAACTGCCATATCAAACAGTATGAGAGAAGCATAGAAAAACTGAACTTTGAATCAGCCACCTCCAAAACATGCTTATCTACAAGGCCTTAAACACAGTTAATCATACGAACTCACTTGAAGCCAATCATACTATCATACAAATGAAGATACGAACAACAGAGGCTATGAAGTTACAGTCTCCAGATGACAAATCCCTTAACTAGTAGCTATAACAACTTAACTCAGTTTTTCCAAAAGACATGAAAGGCTTAATCTGTGATATAATGTAGCAGCAACAGAAGAATTTCAACAGTTCATTAAATGGAATCAATAGCTATACCGGAATCTAAGCAAGTCAGAGAAAAACCACACACATGAACTAGGAAACTAGAGACTCGTACACACGAAAAACACAAAGCCCTAAACTTGGAATTCGAATACTCAAGAGAGAGAGAGAGAGAGAGAGAGAGCGAGTATAATTACTTGAACTGGTTGGAGAGCTGCCACATGTAAGGATTGACCCAAGTGAGGACGGAGAAAGCAGCAGAACCAATCCATATATTCACAAATCGATCTGCATCTGCATGAGGTACTCCTGGATCTCCTCTGTATGCATTTCCAAAATACTTCTCCATTTCTTTCTCTCCACCTCCGTCTCGCTCTCTCTGTAGTTTATCTTCTCCGACGATTTCTGGATGATAACAACCTGTTCTTCTACTAAACCTTCTGTTTGGTAACAGCGATTGTAATATCCTATCCCAGGAAGAGATACAAATTGTAAGTAGAAAGGAAATAAAGGATTTCTTACTTTCCGAATATACCATCAAGGCCCATTTTTATATCCACGAAAAGAAGAAGCAAAACGACACGAAAACCTATCGTTTTAGTTGCGTGGCCCTTGTTTTTTTTGGGGAAGAACCAGACAAGGCAAACACTAATTAAGAAGGTCTGATTCTTCATCGTCTTCCTTGAATCAGGGTTTTCTGAAATTAGGTTTTATTATTATGCGAGGCGGTGGCAAGAGAAGATCAAACGGTGGTTCTGGGAAGAGCACGAGAAATAATCATAATTCCGCGGCGGGTTCTTCGTCTGGTGGTCGTCGCCGACGACAGAATAACTCTACTCTGTTTGTTGAAGGAGGCATTCTATCGGATTTCCGCAGAGATGCTGACTTTTCGACGCCATCTCGAGGAGGAAGCTCTTTGGGGAAGGGATCGAAATCTAGAAGCACAGATCGTGTAAAAGCTTCTACTTCCACGAGTGATCCAAGGAAATGTCGTGGCCAAATGTATGGGTATCAGTATCCTTCCGTGCATTTTGAGGAAGGGTTGGAGCGAAGATTAGGCGTTGAAAGTGATCAAATGGATGATTCAAATCCTATGGTGTTGGGGAAGTCAGAGGCGACTCAAATTGTTGCATTTCTGGATCAAACGCCTTCTTCATCGAAAGGGATTAAGGTAAATTATGATTACGAATACGAACCAAGTTTTGTTTTGGGTGATGATTCTCATAGAGGGTTGGGATTTTGTGATGATTCTGATGCTGCACCAATTGATAGCCTTTCTAATCCAAAGGCATTGGGTGATCAAGGAGGTTCATTTCCTCTAGAGGAGGAGGTTGATGCTGTAGAGGAATCTGGTGCAAATGAAGATGAAGTTATGCCTGATGTTGGGAAAATACCGAAAAGGAATTCAGGTTTTATCTCTATAGGAGGGATGAATTTATACACTGAAGATATCTCTGGTGAAGAGAGTGGTGGAGAAGAAGGGATTAATGATGATGAGGATGATGATGATGAATCTAGAGATGAAGGCAGCTCTGGATCTTCTGAATCATCTGAGAGCTCGAGCTCGCAAGACATATTTGGATGTGGCTCCGAGATTGATGACGATGTTGCAAAGGATTACTTAGAAGGCGTTGGTGGCAGTGAGATTATGTTGGATGCTCATTGGTTGGCAAAACAGTCATTGGATAAATTGGATTTGTCAAGTGATGACAGTTCTTCAAGTGATTCTTCTGATCGAAACCCAAGAAAGTTGGCAGGTATTCATCTCCAAAAAGCGTCAATGGAATATGGTAAGAAGAAGACGACAAGAAGTCCTTTCTCGGGGCATGGTAAGGCTACCCATCCAATGACAATGGATGACCTTATGTTTGTGAAGGATCCAAGAAGGCTTTCGGGGAAAAAGAGTAGGAAGAAAGAGGTGGCTAGGTTTCCCCAGTCTTGGCCTTCAGGGGCACAAAAGAGCAAGGATTCCCGTAATTTTCCTGGTGAGAAGAAGAAACACCGCAAAGAATATATTGCTTTGAAGCATCGTGAGAGAATGCTGCAGCGTGGTGTTGATCTTGCTGATATAAACTCCCAATTAGAGCGTTTTGTTCTGGATGGCGTGGACATGCATTGTTTCCAGCGTATGCATAATCGAGATTGCTCTCAGGTAAGACGATTAGCAGATGTGTACCGGTTATCAAGTAGCTGCAATGGTTCTGGAAAGAAAAGCTTTGTGACGGTGAGTCGGACATATCAGACATGTATGCCATCTGCCAGCGATAAGCTTCGCATTGAGAAGCTAATAGGAGCAGGAGATGAGGATTATGATTTTGCTGTCAGCGGAGGGTTAAAAGTGAAATCTGGAAGTTCAGATAGGAAGAAAGTAAAAGACTCAGCGAAAAAGCGAACTACTAGAGAGGAACGAGAGAGAAACAAAAGCACTGGGAAGAAGAGTTCATATGCTGATCAACCTGTAACATTTGTGTCAAGTGGAGTAATCGATTCTGAGATAGCTGTTGCAAAGACCTTTGGTGAAAAAGATACAAAACAGGTAGCTGAAGCTACTCCGGGGACCTCTAGTGGAGCAGACATTGGAGCATTTGAGGTACACACCAGAGGCTTTGGATCCAAAATGATGGCAAAGATGGGATTCATAGATGGAGGCGGTCTAGGAAAGGATGGTAAGGGGATAGCACAGCCAATAGTAGCTGTTCAGCGTCCAAAATCACTTGGGTTAGGTCTAGATTTCTCCATAGACACTGAAGACACAAGTCTATCAAGCAATAACAACGCTAAACGGAACAGATCTTCTTCTGGGAAACAAGTGAAATGCATCTCGCATGACAGTGGTGCCTCTAGTTCAGGAAGAATCGGAGACAAAAGAATAGGAGCCTTTGAGCAACACACAACAGGTTTTGGTTCGAAAATGATGGCGAAAATGGGTTTCGTTGAAGGCTCGGGTTTGGGAAGAGAATCACTAGGTATAGTCAATCCGCTGGTTGCTGTCAGACGTCCTAGGGCACGTGGAATAGGTGCTGAAGGCTGAAGGTTTCAAGTACTATGTCATATCGTTTTTAAGTATGTTTATCTGCAATATTTAGCATCCGACTATTCTGTTCAATTACTATGTTTACGACTTAGTAGCAGCTTTGTTTTTACCTGCCATCGTTCTTTTGTTGATTGATAAAACATCCTTTTGGCTTGTTTGAAAATCACCTCCATTTGGTGCAAAAACAACCACAGCTTCAAAAAAAGTAAATTTTTTAGGAATCTATATATCTAATCAAGATTCAAGAACATGCCAATTACTTATGCAGGGGCAGAAGGAAACTCAAAGCACGATGATGGTTGAGAATTAATGTAATAAAAGCTCAAATGTCTACACCTGAAATCCTCTTCTCCAACGAGCTGCCACAGAAGAGAAATTAGGCTTATGTATTCGGGTCGGTTCGGGATAAAACCCGATCAGATCTTTTGTGTTTATAATTTTGATATCCGCATAAGAACCGGCACTAAATTGGTTCGGTACCGGTTCGGATTTTACCGGTTCCGAGTCGGTTCGGGACTATTTTTCGATACCCAATAAAGAACCAAAATTGATTCGGTTCGGTTCGGCTCCCAACCAGGTCCAAAAATTAGTGAAAATCTGATAAGTAATCCCTAATTTTATACAGTTATACCCGAAATACCCTATTATATTTAAGTAACCGTTAATTCATTTCGAATAACCGATTGGGTATAGGGTATTACCCGACCAGATACTTGAGGATAGAACATCAAAAAACCCGATAGTTACTGTTGCGCAAAGGACAAGAAGAGGATACTCGGACTCGATACATTGTTAGAACAGGAAAATTAGTTGGGAGAATCCTACGTAGCAATTTTTCAACTTAGTGAAGGATCCTTTTGATTTCCCTTAGCAATGAATGAACAAGAGGATTGAAACGAACATTAACAACATTGATTAAAAACCATGAAATAAGAGATTCCAATAACTTGAAAACACGAGGAAAGAATCAGTATCACTTTCCCAGTAATCCAAAAGTTGAGAATTCGATTTTAAAGCTTTTAATTAAAAGATATTGAGGTTATCACTAATTGTAGAGATCATCATCATCTGCTGCGGCGGCAGCAGACGTGGCAAAAGGATCAGCGACTCCAGTGGTTGGACCTGAACCAGCGGAATTCTCGAACCTGAACTCAGAACCAAACCCTCTAGACTGCTGCAGTGTCTGAGCAAAGGCCTGGTACTTCCTGATGTCTGCGTCACTCACACTCCTACGCGCAAACTTCATCGACTCCTCGAAGTGTGCAGCTTTGATCTCTGGTACTTCATCCACTCCATCTTCCTCCATTGCCTCTGGGTTCTCGCTCCTCCTCTTCTCCTTTTCAATGTCCTGAAACAAAAACCAAGAGTTGTTCAGAGATTTAAGATCTACTGCAATTTCGATTAGAGGATACAGATTAAGAGAACTCTGACCTTCTCAATGTTTTCTCTGATGGCATACTTGCAAGCTCTCTGGCAAATCTCAGTGATATCAGCACCACTGAATCCCTGTGTGTATTTAGCGAGTGCGCTTATATCTACATCCTTAGCAACAGGAGATTTCCTCAAGCAGGCCTTGAAAATATTGAGACGGGAATCCTCATCTGGTAGTGGAATGTAAATGAGCTGATCGAGCCTTCCAGGACGGAGAAGAGCCGAATCTATAATGTCGGGTCTGTTGGTTGCTCCGATGATGAAGACAGTTTTCTTGGCATTCATTCCATCCATCTCAGTCAAAAGCTGGTTCAAGACTCTGTCGGCAGCACCGCCTCCATCTCCTCCACCTCCGCTTCCTCTCTGAGTTGCAATGGAGTCAAGCTCATCAAAGAAGAGAACACATGGAGCCGATTGGCGGGCCTTGTCAAAGATTTCCCGAACATTTGCTTCACTTTCTCCAAACCACATTGTCAGAAGCTCGGGACCCTTGACACTGATGAAATTTGCTTGGCACTCGTTGGCAATAGCTTTGGCCAAAAGGGTTTTCCCACATCCAGGAGGACCATAGAAAAGGACTCCCTTTGATGGAGACATGCCGAATTTCTCAAATTTCTCGGGGTGCTCAACTGGGTATTGGACAGTCTGCATTTAAACAACCACACAGCTTAGTTACAGAAAAATTAGGGCCAGATCAAGCAAGAATGGAATAAGCAATTTACCTCCTGAAGCTCTCTCTTGACATTCTCAAGACCTCCAATATCATTCCAAGAGACATTGGGAACCTCCACAACCTGCAAAGGAAAGAAGATATATTAGAATAAGATTAAAGCAATGATAGAGGCTTTGATCTCGTTCTACACGAAACACTGTCAATACTCACAGTTTCACGAAGTGCAGATGGGTTGCTGTTCCCGAGAGCAGTGTGGAAGTGTTCATTACTGACTGCCATGGAATTGAGGATTTCAGCGTCAATGGAGTCATCTTCCAAATCAATGACATCCATCTTCTCCCTAATGCATTGCAGGGCAGCTTCTGTGCACAGAGCAGCAAGGTCAGCACCGACATAACCGTGTGTGTCCTTTGAGATCCTTTCGAGATCCACCTGGAAAAAGTAATCAGAAGAAGCTTAGTATCCAATAAATATTGAACTCAAAAAAATACAGGCAAAGCTATAATTAAAAATTACATCTTCGGCAAGCTTCATGTTCTTTGTATGGATCCTCAGCACTTCAAGACGTCCAATTTCGTCAGGAACCCCAATATCGATCTCCCTGTCAAATCTCCCAAACCTTCTCAAAGCTGGGTCAATACTGTTGGGGCGATTGGTGGCTCCCATGACAATAACATGAGCACGCGATTTCAGACCATCCATTAGAGTAAGGAGTTGAGACACGATCCTCCTCTCAACCTCTCCATTTGTCTTCTCTCTTTTCGGTGCAATTGAGTCGATCTCATCAATGAATATAATAGAAGGCGCATTTTTCTCTGCCTCCTCAAATGCTTTTCGGAGGTTGCTCTCACTCTCACCAGCCAGCTTGGACATGATCTCAGGTCCGTTGATACAGAAGAAAAAGGCACCAGTTTCATTAGCCACAGCACGAGCAATCAAAGTCTTTCCAGATCCAGGAGGTCCATAAAGCAGAATTCCCTTTGGTGGCTTCACACCAATTGACTTGAATAGTTGTGGATGTCTCAAGGGAAGTTCAACAAGCTCCCTGATCTGAGCCATCTGTTTTCTGACACCACCCAACATCATCGTAACCTACATCATCTAGCCTTTCTTCATCCTCTCTCTTCACTGGCTCACCCTCACAGAATATTTCTGTGTCTGGAGCAACCACGCAGTACTCAGCAGGATCTGTCTCTATAACCTTGAACTCCACACTCCTCATTCCTCCTCTGACTAGGAAGAGATCACCTTTCCTCACTGGGCGGTATGCCTCCAGGAAATAAGCTGTTGAAAAAATTGAATTTATGTTCAGAAATAACTCCAATATCTCAATACTAAACAAAAACCCCGAAAAAATAATCAAAGCTTGCACAATTAGGTTAAGATATAAAACAAAAAAAAAACAACAACGTACGTTTCAGGTAAGCATCAAAGAGGTTTCCAGTCACCCCTTCAACGGTATCATCAACTGGCAAGATGTGCACACGCTTTCCGTACTTGACATCTGGGCATTGATGAACAGAAATAACATCTCCCAGTCTAACCCTCAAGTTAGATCTGACTACTCTGTTCATTCTGATCTTTGGCTCCTCACATGTTTCATCAGCAAGAGCAATGCAGACTGTGTCCTTCCTTTTCTTACCCTGAAAGCCAAAACCAGAGCCAAATAAGAACTAGCAGACACCACAAACAAAGCAAGCACTCACAGAAACAGAATTAATACAAATTAAAGAATCAGTAAGCCAGCAAGTCTCCCTATATTCAGGATACCAGATATCATAAATCACTGCTTTCGAAAGTCTACAAAACCCTAGTTTTTGTAGAACAACAGAAGATCATCAGTCGATCAAAAGAACAGGAAACCCTAATTTATGTCCCTTCTATAGAGAAACAGAAGCCAACTATACCCCAATCAATAAGAGAATCCAACCGAACAAGAGCAAATCCAACCTTGATGAGAATGGTATCACCACGGAAAAGTTGAAGCTTCTCCATGGTTTCAGGGTGGAGAGATACAACGGAGTTATCATCGTTGATGGCCTCATCGACGACAAGCCGGTTTGGAGACTTCTTCCTTTCCAGAATAGCAGTACTGAAATCTTTCTTCGATTTCCTGTAACAAGATAAACAACAAGAATAAGAAGATTAAGATTCAACTTTGAAATACGAGATCACCAAAACCCTAATCACAAAATCAAAAAACCCAGACTTAAGAAGATCCGAAATTTTCGATCGGGAAACTAAAATCAGAGATCTGAGTACTTACGAATCTGAAGATTCAGCTGGGGTAGACATGATGAAATTGAGATAAGCGAGAGAGTTCCCTCAGAAATCAAAGAAAGTTGAGAGCTTTTTGTTTATCTGAGAGATCGTTTTGTGATAATGGGATCTGAAAGAGCAGAGATTTTCGCAAATTATATCTCTTATGTTTCTTGTTGGAAAAGAGAGCTAGTTTTTATTTCCCTTTAATTTATTTCCTTTTTTCTTTTTTTTCTAGTAATATCAAAACAACCCCTACTTTTTATATTTTTCCAAAATACTTTACCCTAGTTGTGTAATGTTACTAAAAACTCCAATTGTAGTTGTTATTTGGATTAAACATGTATGCAACGTATTTTAAGATACAATAAGATCATCTTATTTTATCCTAAAAATATTCTGTGTAAATTTTTATAATCAACAATTTCAAATACTTGTATGTATGCAACGTATTTTAAGATACAATAAGATCATCTTATTTTATCCTAAAAATATTCTGTGTAAATTTTTATAATCAACAATTTCAAATACTTGTATGCTATAATTTTTCACCTAATATTCTTTTTCCCAACTACTTCTCCTCAATTTGAGTAGTCCTCTCCATTTTTTCTTCTCCCAAATACTCGTGCTTAAAATCCATAATTAATTAAACAAAAAACTCAGATTTTTGTGCTGAAGGCTGATCACCTTTGGAATAAAACTCTGATGTTTATATACATATCTTCGTAATTCAGCTGTGGTTGCAATCACACAAAACATCATTTATAATATTTCACAATCTTCATATATAATTATGTATATGAGCTTGATCTTCAACTTCAAGCTTTCCAATTTTCATGAAACCTTTCTCAAGTCATTTTTTTTTGTAAACTGAGGTTGAAGCAATTCATCAACAAGCTCTTACTGTCTTTGGGTTCCAAAACTTGCCAAACCAACCTCCTTCACCACCACCACCATTGTTCCTTGTCTCTAAACCTCTCTTGTTCTTCCCCTCCAGCGTCTCTAGAAGCTTGTATACTATTCATTGGAACTAGCTGTGGGCTACCGTTCCCTGAAGAAGTTTCTACAATCTTGGTTACCATCTCTAACACCTCACTCATCTTGGGACGTGCCTTTGGATTCCTAACCAAACATCTGTTGGCCACAACCGCTAACTTTTGAACCGATTTTATCGGGTATTTACCTTCAAGCCTCGGGTCTAATATGAGCTGGAACTTCCTTGTGTCTGATAGGTATGGTCTCACCCATTCTAAGAGCTTCTGCTCTCCCTTGGGTTTGTTTCTGTCTACTGGTCGTCTTCCTGTGATAAGCTCATAGATGAACACTCCATAACCCCACACATCGCTTTTGGATGTGAGACGACCGGTCTGAATGTACTCAGGTGCTGCGTAACCCATTGTACCTACAACCTAATAAAGCAGAAGAAACTTGTTTTAACATTTAAATATGTCTCAAATCTTGCATCGAAACTAAGTGAAATGCACAACTTACATCAGTAGAAACATGGGTGAGTCCTTCAGTTGGACCTAAACGAGCCAAACCGAAATCTGAGAGCTTTGCTTTCCAGTTTTCGTCCAACAGTATGTTCGAAGACTTGAAATCGCGGAATATAATCTGGTAAACCAATAGATCAAGGTCAGTATAAAGAGAAAATGAGATCCATAATGTAGCAGAGTCATGGCATTCATTACTTGAAACTCCATTTCTTCGTGCAGGTATGTTAAGCCACGAGCTGCATCCTGGGCGATTCTCAATCTGAGGTCCCAAGTAAGGACTGTGAGTGACCGAGGAGATAACTGGAATTCGACACTTTGGTTAGGCATGTATTCGTAAACCAAAAGCCGTTGAATCCCACGTTCATCATCTTCTGCACAATAGCCAAGCAGTTTCACCAAGTTCGTATGCTCAACTATCCCGAGAAAGTTCACTTCCGTAACCCATTCTTTGTGTCCCTGCAAAATCCAAGAAACAAGATAAATCGAGTTAGCCCTGTGAATGGCTGACAAATCTTGAGAACAAGACTGGAAAAAGACTTGCCTGCAACCCTCTTTTACCGAGCTGCTTGACTGCAACTTCGACTTTAACTGATGGCTCTTCTAAGTTCCTCACTGTTCCCCTAAAGACACAACCAAAACCGCCTTCTCCAATCATAACAGATCGGCTAAAGTTCTTAGTTGCAGACTTGAGATCAGTAATGCTGAACTCTCTGAGATTATTTGCTCTAGTAGACATTGGAGGGTACGAGCCCTTCCTCCCCATGGATGATTCCGTGCTCGTCCCAGAGACATCCCGAGAATTAAAATCTGACCCGCTTCGGTTTATTTCGCGGTCAGAGAAGTTAGACGTCAATGAGACCGAGATAGGGGGTCTTCTGTTCGCCTTTTTTGTCCCCACTAGAGAACAAGAAACACTTCATTGTCGAGAACAGGTGAAGACGCCGTGGCTTCTCCACTGCAGGACATAAAACAAAACACTAAGCAAATAACATGTACGCAACCAGAACATCTCCATTTAAATTCATTGAAGCATATTATCGAACGATTAATCTACAAAGTTAGTTGACGCTTGCCCCTATTTGTTCTTAGACATGGAAAAAATCATTTTCAGAGTTCCCCTATGTTTGATCTTATCTGAATTTTCGTACTATAGATTCAAATGATCAAATTTTACTCTCAGGTCAAGAGCAAATGCCTTTTCGACCCAACAGATCCAAATTCTTTTCTAAGCAATACGAGCCCTAATCTCAACAGAGGTAAGAGAAAAGATCTCGAAGCTAAA
>JAKUCM010006039.1:0-36582 GCA_023374145.1 Lepidium sativum
GGAACCTTTGTCTCGACCTCCTTACATTTGATGATCTTGGACGTGTCTCTCCTACCGATGACATCCTTTTCACTTTTCTTCTTCCCGTTTTAATAATCCTGTCAGGTGGTTTGATTTCTTTGTCTTTGATGTAATCTGGAACATTCCACTGCGACATCTCGGACACCAACAAAATAGACCTGGTATACGCAAGTGCCCACAACTCGGACCAATAATATTTAGAACAAAGCTCATGTAATGAGATATTACGAGGTCGAGGTTCGATCTGATGGTAATGAATGAAGACAGCCAATGCATGGATACACGGATACTTTTCGATGTTGAACACTCTACAACTGCAACTTTTCGATTCCAAGCAAACAAAATAATTCTTCCCATCACTACCGAAAACATCAAATTAAAAGGTGTTGAGTGCCATCATATTCAACCTCTTGGCAACAGCCCATGAATCATGCATTATGTTCTGCACATATGGCACCAATTTGTTTTCAATCGTACATTTCGTTGTTTCCATCCGACGATAACAAAACCACTTCGAAAATGTTTTGAGGATTGTATCAAGCATGGATATTAGGGAGAACTTCCTTGCTTCATTAAACACACTATTAATAGACTCCACATTGTTGCTTGTGTCGATATTATACCTTTCTCCCGGAAAGACACACCTAGCCACTTTTCCTTCATAGTACTTTCCTCCAAATAACTAGCAGCAGACGAAAATCTTCTCATAAATAAACTATATTCACGGTTGAAAATCGTCAATTGTGTATTGCCTACTACACTGCATGAATTTCCAACCAACTATAGATTTGTTGGTATTAGACGCATGAGCTCTCACATTTTGTGACATATGCCATATGCAGTACCCGTGATGGGCTTCTGGATACACATTACATATGGCGCCGATGAGCCTTGCATTCCTATCACTTACAAATACCAATTCGGAAGAATCTGGTATAACAGTCTTCAAAGTCTAGAAAAACCATGTCCAACTAGCATCGTTCTCTCCATCTAGTACATAATACGCAATTGGATAATGGTGCCGATTAGGATCTTGAGCAATGGCAAAAACTAATACACCACCATATCCGTTTTTGAGGAATGTTGCATCTACAATAATCACTTTCCTCATAACTCTAAACCCCTTGATACTAACTCCCAAAGCTATGAAAAGGTACTTGAACTTCCCATTCTCATATACTTGCACATGTGTTACTATACTCTCATTTACCTTCTGTAACTCGTATAAATAGGAATGTATCATCTTGTAGATTTCTTCTGGAGTGCCACGCAGCCTATCAATAGCAAGTTATCTCCCTCTCCTCACGGTGGAGTACGATATACTCACTCCAAGTTTTGTCTTCACAAGACCCATGATAACTTTAGGAGTTGGAGTGTTCATTTGTCCATGAAAATCCTCTTGCAAGACACTTGCAACTATTTATGGCGTGCAGTGCCTCTTTGTGCCACTACTCTCGCTCTGACTAGCTCGAGAGCATATATGCATCTTTGTGTACTTTATAATCCTGAAAATATCCATATTTCTAATCTTTGATGCTCATACACCCCATTTGCAGCCTTCTTTATTACATACAATCCACAACCGACTAGGTTCAGATATTTTAATAGCAAAACAAAAGCAATTGACAAATGATCCTCTATCCACAACTTCTTGCAATGTCTTCTTATCCTTAAATTCTTGATACAAACTCAAACCTAAGTCGTCTTTCTATTCCTCTGCAAATTGACTACTCTCTACAACGGGTGGACGTTCTACATAGAACATCACTAATATTCGATCTCTCAACACTAATATCCACACTTCCATCTTCTGGCTCAATTTCATTCTCTCTAACTGGTGGAGAATATACTATAATAGCAGTTGTTCCTCCCTCACCATCATTACAACCAACAGAGCTTTGAACTGCTATCGACACTTGTCTCGACATTCTTTCCTCAGTTCTTCTGATTTAGTTATGGCATCCACGAACAATGTTGCCGTACTACGATTATATTCATCAATGTAGGCTAGATAACCACACACATCCACATCATCACAAATACTCACTTCAACCTCATCTCTGACCGTAGGTCGGTAGAACCTCAACTGTAATCTAACCTTACTTTCATCTAAACCAAGCCTCTGATATAGACATTCTTCATTCATCGACAAAGTGATATCCTCTACCGCGTGCTTCATCAATATACAACTAACACGGTCGTTGCATTTAAACCATATCACGACTTTGTTGTTCATAATGCCCTGCTAAAACAAAACAAAAAAATTGATTCAGTTTTGTATAACTTATGTAGATATACCAGTTTTAATTGTATAAACTTATGTAGTTATACCAGTTTTACTTGTATAACTTAGTAGTTCTACCAGTTTTATTTGGATAACTTATGTAGTTCTACCAGTTTTGCTTGTACAACTTATGTAGTTCTACCAGTTTTGCTTGTATAGCTTATGTAGTTCTACCAGTTTTACTTGTATAACTTATGTAGTTCTACCAGTTTTACTTGTATAACTTATGTAGTTCTACCAGTTTTGCTTGTACAACTTATATAGTTCTACCAGTTTTACACCACGTTTCACCCAATTGTGACCATATTCAATCAAGTCTTATACAAGCCAAATTCTACCAAATTAAGAAAAAAAAAAAAATAGTTTAGTACAAAAATAATTCTACCAAATTATGAAATTAAACTTCTTCACCAGCCCAATGCGAAAATGCAACTAAAGAATGTACAACTGATTCAGTTCTGTATAACTGGTCATAACCGTATAACTGATTCTAGTTATACTAGTTTAACTATCGCATAAACCAACTTTTATCAACTCAGATTCCATCGATCGTTTAGGCAGTTCTAAATCTATAATGCGTTACGTTTCAGCCTATACATTACAATTGTTACTAATGTCACGTCTTATTAGAGCTAGATTCTACCAAATAATCAACTATGAAATTAAGCTTCTTCATCAGCCCAATGCAGAAATGCAACTAAAGAATGTACAACTGATTCAGGTGTGTACAACTGATTCTAGTTATACTAGTTTAACTATCACAGAAACCAACTCTTATCAACTCAGATTCGTTCGCTTGGGCAGTTCTAAATCTATAATTGCACTATGTTTCAATTTATATTACCAATCTTAAGTCTTATTCGACCCATATTCTACCAAATAACGAAAGCAAAATTATCAATTTCAAGCTTAAAATTCAATTTGCAATTGACCTTCTTATGCCCAAAGTGGAGAGGCAAATCAAGAATGAAGTTCTGGATATTAACAAACGACGGCAATGGTAGGAGAGGCGGCGGTGGTGCACGTCAGAACTACCTTCAGAGCAGGTGGCGTTGCAAATCGAGGCCCGACCCCCGGCGATTGAACCTGACGATTTACGGGAGGAGAGAGAGATGAGGAGAGAGAGATGAGAGAGAAGAAGAGTGAATTTTTTTTTAAATAATTAATTTGGCTAATTTTCATTAAGGGCATTTTGGGAATATCAAGTTTCATTAATAGGTTTGTATATAAGAGATTAAAATTTTTTATGAGTGGGCTTATGAGATCTTTGCCGAGAGATGTTAGAAATTTTTCCAAAATTCAATTTTGAAAAAGAATTTTAATAGCAGAAAAATTCCTGGAAGTGAAGAAGACCGACGACCTGAGGCCTTTTTGGGCTTAAAGATTTATTTGGGATTCAAAGCTTTTTTGTAACAATGATTGATCTATGAAAAATTGTAGTAAGGAACAGCTTGAAGTAAAACATAATTTAACTCACTAAACCACCTTAATTAGTTTACTTTAACTAACTGAAAAACTAAGTAAACTAACATTCAATAACTCCAGTTAAATAGACGGAAAATAATTATAAAACACAAATTTCTGCTTAAACTTTCTAATCTCTATTACAGGGTTTTTAATTTATACTTGTTGTCAATAAGAGCTTTTGTCAATGTCCTATTTGGTGACTAATATTTTGGTTGAATGTTTTGTGTAGGTATTTGAAAGTGAAGAACAAAAGGGGACAAGGGTGTTTACCAGTTCCCAAGGAAAAAATCTCCTTGGTACGTCTCGGTGAGTCTCACTCACAGATTTTGTTTCACTATAATCAAAGGAGCAATTACAGGTATTGTGTTACAAGAACAAGAAAGATCCCCCCCCCCCCCCCCCCCCCCCCCCCCCAAGATCCAAGCTCACACTCTCTCAGGCCTCTCTCTGCTCTCCCCGGTAAATCCCACACACCTCTCATGCTCTCATCTCTCTGATATATAAGCCAAAACCCACATCACAGTACACCTACCTTTCCTGACAAAGAACCATCTTTAGATCAGCCTTGACCATAAAGATATCCTCCCATTTCATGTACAAAAGCAGATGGACCTCGTCAAAAGAAGAATGCAAACTCGAGGCCCATTCTGACAAATAGAGATAAACAATCTCAGCCCAAAAACAGAGAATTCTAGAATGCCTAAAACCCAGAATAAATGGGGTTGGGTCTAGGCCACACAGCTCGGCCCATACCGGCCCAAGAAGATGGAGAAGCGCCGGTTCACAAACTCCACCTCGACTTCTTCACTTCTTCGCGGCAATCCTGACGACTCCTCGATTCCTCCACTTCTCCTTAGAGTACCGAGGCGACCTTTCACTTTCCTCTTCGCAACCCTAAAAGACCCCAAAAGCAAAACACTTCTCTCATTTTCTCCTTTCATCTTCTTCACTCCTCCGACAAAACCAGAGAGAAAACTCTCTCCGATCTTCTCCACCGTGAGAAGAAGCAAAAAACCATTAAAGATAACCTTTCACTTTCCTTCACCCTTCATACTGTAACCACGAAGAACCATCGAAAACTGACAACCGTTTCCGATTCAAAACTCCGACATGCATGAAGTCCGATCATTCGCAGAGTAAGTAAAACATCCTCTTCTCTGCTTATTTTCCTTCCATTCTTAGCTACATTTTTTCTTCAAAACTAGGAACAAACAAACATCAGAAAGAAACAACTAACCTTTCTCTTCTAATCCCCCTCTTCAACATGCATGTACGCTGAAGAGACTCATGAAGACTCTTGGTCTTCTTAACACGGCAGATCGCTGAGTAAACCCAGCCGATCTAACGCCGTTTCAAATTTTTTTATTAGTACTGGCTTCGTCAGTATGTCCGCCGGATTCTCCAAGGTACTAATTTTCTTTACTTTTATATCTTCTTCTTCAACTAGTTCTCTCAGAAAACTCATTCTAATCGCCATGTGCTTTGTCCTTTCATGGTATACACTGTTTTTTGCAAGACATATGGCACTCTGAGAGTCGCAGAAGATCTCTGCTTCCAGATCTCCAAGTCCGATTTCACAGGTAATACCCTTCAACCATATTGCCTCTTTTGCTGCTTCTACTAATGACATGTATTCGGCTTCTACTGTTGACAGAGCCACTCTAGTCTGAAGACCAGATTTCCAGCTGACTGTATTTCCACCAACTTGAAAGACGAATCCTGTTATTGATCTCCTTCTGTCAAGGTCAGATGCATAGTCGCTATCACAAAACCCCCTGATTCCTTTCATTTCATTCTTCTTAAAAGTTAGACTAAGATCTTTTGCATGCTTTAAATATCTCAATATCCATCTAACTGCATTCCAATGCTCTGTATCAGGGTTACTCATGAACCGAATGACCAGACCCACAACATATGCCAGATCCGCACGTGAACCAACCATCGCGTACATCAGACTTCCCACTGCGCTGGCGTAAGGTACATATTCCTTCAACTTCTCACATTATTTGTTACTTGATAGCTTAAAATGAGAACCCATAGGAGTTTGTACTGCTTTACCCTCTGATTGATTGAATGTGTTTAAAATCTTGTTAATATAAACCTTATGAGATAATCTCAGAATTCTATTCAATCTGTCTCTTGAAATATCCATTCCCAGTATCCTCCTTGTTTTTCCCAAATCCTTCATTTCAAACTCTTCACTTAATAAACCTTTAAGCTTAATGATTTCTCCCATGTCGCTTGATATCAATAGCATATCATCGACATAGAGAAGAAAATAAATGTAGAAACCTTTCTTGAATTCTCTGAAATATACGCAATTGTCAAAATCACTTATGTTATAACCATGAGATTTAATATAATCATTAAACCTCAAATTCCACTGTCTAGAAGCTTGCTTTAAACCATATAGTGATTTATGTAATAAACACGCACTTCCCTTCTTTTAAAAACCTTCAGGTTGTTGCATATAGATTCTTTCATCTAGGCTTCCATGCAAAAAAGTTGTTTTTACATCCATCTGCTCTAATTCCATATCGTGATTAACCACAATTGAAAGCATTAACCTGATAGTAGTGTGCTTTACCACAAGAGAAAATACTTCATGATAATCAATACCCTCAATCTGTGTAAACCCCTTAGCAATCAACCTAGCCTTGAACCTTTGCTTTTCAACACCTGGAATTCCCGGTTTCACTTTGTAGATCCATTTACAACCAATGGTTCTTAGATTACGAGTCATAGGAATATCTGACCATGTTTGATTCTTGTTGCAAGACTCTATTTCCTCTTTCATAGTAGCTATCCATAGGTCACGATCCTTTCCATTTACAGCTTCTGTGTAAGTCTTAGGTTCATCAAAATTAATATCATCTGCAGCATTTAATGCATAATATGCTACGTTGTTTTCAATGAACCTACTAGGACGTCTTATTTCCCTTCTGCTTCTGTCTCTAGCCAACAAATAATCACTATAGTCAGATTCATCCATCTCTGCATCAACTTCCGTGTTTATATTTTATGTTTCCTCATTTGAATCATGAAAAACTCCACCTTGATCTGCATCATGAACATCATCATTTGAACTTCCAGCTTCACTTGAATCAGTAGGTAGCAAGAAAGAAACCCTTTTATTCTTATCAACCTCCTTCTTCTTCTTAAAATCCAAAGAAGCTTTGTCAAAATCTTTGTAAACAATATCTTCATTGAAGATTACGTCTCTGCTCACAATACATCTCTTGTCTTCTAAACTCCATATTCTATAACTTTTAACACCATGCGGATACCCCATGAAAACTCCCTTCTTAGCTCTAGCTTTTAATTTGCCTTGATCAGAATGAAAATAAGACAAACATCCGAATCTTCTCATGTGAGATAAGTCTAGTTCTCTTCCTGTCCACAGTTGTTCTGGTATTTGATAGTTTATAGGTTTAGAAGGAGTTTTGTTCAGTATATAAACAACTGTAGATGCAGCTTCAGCCCAAAATGATTCTGATAGACCAATATCTGTTAATAGGCTTTTAACCTTTTCCAGAATAGTCTTATTTAACCTTTCAGCTATTCCATTCTGCTACGGAGTGTATGGACATGTTATGTGTCTCTTCACTCCTTCTTGAGCACATAAATCATCGAATACCTTGTTACAATATTCTAGCCCATTGTCTGTCCTCAACACTTTCAGCTTCTTACCACTTTGATTCTCAGTCAACAAACTTCCCCGTAAGCTTCATCTTTTGTCCTCAGAAAATATACCCAGACTTTTCTAGTATAATTATCAACGAATGATATATAATACTGACACATTGCCAAACTAGGTGTTACACTAGGTGATCCCCATAGATCAGAATGAACATATTCCATTGGCCCTTATGAAACATGAATACCTTTTCTGAATAACGTTCTGTGTGATTTCCCCAGAATGTATGGCTCACACTTCTTGTAGTCTTTGATTTCCCCTTGTTTAATCAGTTCTCTTTCTTTCAACATCTTCATGTTAGCAGCACTCATATGTCCCAATCTGCTATGCCACAGATCCATCATATTTTCTGATACCAACATCACATTAGCTTCTGCCTTTATAGGTTTTCCATTTAAGAAATATAGAGTGTTCTTGTAATTAGCTGATATAACCACTCGTTCATCCTTAAACACCTGCAGCTTGAAATTCTTTGATTTATACCAACACCCCAACATCTCCAATTGTCCCAAAGAAATCAAGTTTCTTCTAGCCATCTCAGAAAATCTAACCTGTGATAAAATCACAACTGATCCATCATCATTCTGAAACTTCATTTTCCCAATAGCAGTCACATTACAGCTTGTGTCATTTCCCATTAAGATCCCTTTCTCCATTAATCTCTTCCACATCGAACATGAGGTCTTTTCTGAATATCACATGATATGAGCATCCAGAATCAATAATCCATTCATCTCCTACTTTCCTGTTTGACGCCATGAGCATTAATGGTTCTCTCTCAGTAGCTTCAACAACACTAGCCTCAGCTTTACCTGATCTGCTATCATTTCCATGATGCTTTCTTTTTGGACAATCTCTTTTGAAATGATCCTGCCGAACCACAAAACCAGCATTGTTTACCTTTTGCTCTGGATTTAGATATACTTTTGTCCTTCTGTTTTCCTTTTGAAGTTGTAACCTTTTCACTTCTTCCTCTACTCTGAAACAACCAGACCTTCTCCATTTGACTGTAACTTGTAAAGACCCTTTTCCTTTAATTCCATTTCTATGAAATAAGCTGAACTAACAATATCTTTTACTGTGATTATCTCTCTTCCGCTGCTGTACTTCAATGTGTGTACTTCAATGAAATAAGCTGAACTAACAATATCTTTTACTGTGATTATCTCTCTTCCGCAGCTGTTCTGCTGCCTTATCTTCATCACTCATATCAACATGTACGTTAGCCAGGTCAGATATCAATTTGTTAAAAACATCTAGGTTCTTATCTAGATTCTTTCCAGCATCCATTTTTGAAATCATAAAACCTTTGTTTCAAGTTGAATCTGTGCGGAAGTGTCCTCACCTGATATTCTGCCTCCAAAGCCATCCATGTATCATATGCAGACCTCTCTCTTTTCACTGACCTGAGACAGCATCGGCCAGACTGAAACATATAAGATTCTTTGCTCTCTTGTCTTTTGCTTTCCATTTCGGATCTGCTTTTTTCTTTTCAAGTTCATCTTCTGCAGCAGTTTTGATGTACTCTTTACCCTTTGGATCTAAACTGGCTTCCTCTTCTAGATAAACAGGTAGAAGCGATCATCAAGTCCTAGAATCTCCAGCTGCGCTAGAATCTTGAATTTCCAGAGAGAGAAGTCACCTTCTCCATCAAATTTCTCAACATCAAAGCGCCCTTGGGTAGGTTCCATGTATTCAACCTTCTCACTTTTCATACTAGCTTCCGCTTTAGTTGACATAGCTTGAACTTGATGCTCTGATAACCACTTATTGTCAATAAGAGCTTTCTGTCAATGTCCTATTTGGTGACTAATATGTTGGTTGAATGTTTTGTGTAGGTATTTGAAAGTGAAGAACAAAAGGGGACAAGGGTGTTTACGAGTTCCCAAGGAAAAAATCTCCTTGGTACGTCTCGGTGAGTCTCACTCACAGATTTTGTTTCACTATAATCAAAGGAGCAATTACAGGTATTGTGTTACAAGAACAAGAAAGATTCCCCCCCCCAAGATCAAGCTCACACTCTCTCATGTCTCTCTCTGCTCTCCCCGGTAAATCCCACACACCTCTCATGCTCTCATCTCTCTGATATATAAGCCAAAACCCACATCACAATACACCTGCCTTTCCTGACAAAGAACCATCTTTAGATCAGCCTTGAACCATAAAGATATCCTCCCATTTCAGGTACTAAAGCAGATGGACCTGGTCAAAAGAAGAATGCAAACTCGAGGCCCATTCTGACTAATAGAGATAAACAATCTCGGCCCAAAAACAGAGAAGTTCAGAATGCCTAAAACCCAGAATATATGGAGTTGGGTCTAGGCCACACAGCTCGTCCCATACCGGCCCAAGAAAATGGAGAAGCGCCGGGTCCACAATACTCTTATTTTATTTTATTTGATAATAGTGAAGTTCGGATTTTATTTATTTCCTTTTTGTATTTCCAGTTGAAACAAATATGTTAAGAGATACATGTCATATTCCAACAGAAGTTTTTTAAAAGAAAAACACACTCCTAAGTTTAAAAATGGAGTCGAAAACATAGAAGTAGGGCAAATTAATCATAAAAGAATACGCTCGCTACATTCCGAATGAAGCAAAACAAATGGGGTACAATGGTTATGCTTTAATGCAACATAGTTATAAAAGGACAACATATATTACACAATGTTTGAAACTTGCTTCTCCGCAATGCAATGAGAAAATTCTTCATTCTTCCCAATTCAATATTTTCAACACTTATTCAAAAGGAAAAGAGAAAGGCAAAAATGTCGACTTTAGAATTTGTAAGCTTCCATCGATGTCAACTTTGCTCCACCTCTCTCACTTCCAGATTCATTCCCAAGATGGAAGCCTAACCATATCACATTAGTATAACATCCAAACACTAAAAATGACAACAAATATTTCGAAACATTTGAAGTAAATACATATTAGTATATATACCCAAGCTTCAAGGAAGTGTCGGATAAATCATCCTCAATGGGAGCTCCACTTTCATAGCTTGACACGTTAGTGGTCGCTGACTCTGTCTCTAATGGTTCCTTAAACGTCATCGTTTTAGCCCTTTCAAATGTCTCTAGCTGCCAATATAAACGTTTCCCTCATGTTTATAATATATAAAATTCATGATTATAAGAATGATTTCTCTAAGAGTTAGTAATACGTACTTGCTCCCTTAGTTTCCTATTTTCATCCACCAATTCCGATCCCTGCATCATTTATTATTAATTAACTCGTTAGACATAAAGACTTTTAACTTATAGATACTAATCAATATAGAATAATATTCTCTAATACTAACCCGTTTCTCAAGTGAAGAAATCTGGCTCATCACACACTCGCCCTAGTTACCAAAAACAACAAGATTGTCACATTTATATACCGCTTGATAGTTATTATATGTCACATTAAGGAATTCTACGTTATATTTGTTTAGTATATAAACCTTTTTTTCAGAGACACGGTTAAGTCCGGCTTCAAGCATTTTCTCTAGTCGTTGCAACTCTTCTAAGTTTAATCCTTCAAGATCCTCTCCTCTCAATTTCCTGTTTTGCGTTAAAGTACATATAATTATCAGTTTTTATATATATTTTATTTTGTTCAAGACTTAAACCAATATCATACATGTACACTGATATGAATTATAGGTATCCAAAAATTCACACATAAGATATGAGAAGAAGGAAAAATTGATGTCTTGTAATATCTAAGGACACCCAAAACATCAATTTCCAAGATGAGATAGATTCTAAACCATACATGAAATAATCTTAAAGCTATTTAATTATATGAAAAAATATTACTCA
Source organism: Lepidium sativum (assembly GCA_023374145.1). NCBI lineage: Eukaryota > Viridiplantae > Streptophyta > Magnoliopsida > Brassicales > Brassicaceae > Lepidium > Lepidium sativum. The sequence goes on from JAKUCM010006039.1 coordinate 11,279, forward strand.
ACTATCAGTATAAGGAGATAAATGGAGTCAATACCGTAGCTGCTTGGTCTTGTCTTCGATTTCCTTACTTAGTCTGGGGAGATTACAATTCTCATTCTGCTAGATTCAAAGTCAACATTTTCATGGTTATACTTTTCATTTGTGGAACCAACATGCATAACAAAGTCAATATTGGAGAATATTAGAGTAGGAGTTCATACAATTCAAAAGAAAAACAAGACAAGAGGAAACCTGGAGATGATCATCAGAAGGTGGATGCATCAATTTGTTGATGTTACTTGCATGAAGACTATACCTTCCCAATATGTCTCGCATTCTACACGTTCCATCCAACAAAACAATATCAATCTTTCTTATGAAATTATGACTAATTTTATCGTCCATATAATATGCATTTATAAAACTAATCACCCAATAATTAATGCACTAGAAGCCTCGTTTGAGTTACAATAAAGAAGTAAAAGTAATGAAAAGTAGCCAGACAGAGAGTGCTTAAGGCTTAATACCCAATCATACCAAGTGACAGTGTAATCCATAAAGTCAAAAGAAGACAAAAAAAAACATTCTAATTGTGGTAAGTACTATGCTCCCATTATTAACACAATCACATTATGATATACAAATATTAACCAAGAGTGTATACATAACAATGATTATTAAAATAAAAACAATCAAAACTCTAGTAACCCTAATTAGAAAAATATCAAACAGAAAACATAAAAATCCTATATTTTGTAATTAAGGGGAAATTATATAGGAGATGAAGAAATTATAAAAAGTTAGGTCATCTAATTATGCCTTAAAAACTGAGTCGATTTCGTACGTGATCTAGCTCCAAGCCCAAGGATGATTAACTTTTATACTATTAAATAGAAAAAGAATACAAATTTAAGTAATTGTCTTAATATATATTTTCCAAACATAAATCACCAAAGATACCTTGAGCTAGAGAACTCGAAGAGCTTTCCGGTAGCAGAGAAGATGATGAGAGCAACATCAGCATCACAAAGAATAGAAAGTTCATCAGCTTTCTTAAAGATTCCTTTTCTTCTCTTAGAGAAAGTAACTTGTCTCGCTGTTATATTATCTATCTTCTTTATCCTTATCTTCTCTCTTGCCATTTTTACCGATCTCCTGAATATTGCCTACCCTTAACACCTTTGAAACAAAAAGGAACAATCAAAAGCTAAAGAAGGTTTATTAAATATTCTGAGGAAACCCTAGATGGGTAGAGAGAGAGAGAAGGAGAGAGAGAGATCAGATCCAGAAACTCAGAAGCAGAAGGAAGAACAAAACTATATGAATCCATCAAATGCTCAGTTTAAGAAGAAAGAACACAGATTCATAGCTATTTTACCTTTATTTGAATGGAAGAATCTTGGATTAGGTTTTGCAATCTCAACACACACTTTCTTAATTTGTGAGAAGATAAAAAATGGTTTTGAGTTCACTGTTTATTCTCTCATGTTTGTGTGTTCAAGATTGGAAAGATGAGTCTGCTTTTTATAAGCTAAACAGTGATTTATACTTATCAATGGGCCATATTGTTTTCAGTCATTTTCCTAAATAAAATCATCAAATATAGACACATAAACACACTTTATTATGTTTTGTCTGACTGAGTAGCCAGACGAGAGACTATTATAGTTGTGATATTTTAATATATTAGAACCTAACCTAAACTTTCTAATTCAATGAGTCTGATTCTATTCTGTTCTAACTCAACCAAGTGGCCCTTTTTTTGTGGCTCTCGTTTAATGGTTTCCTATCAATCGCGCTAATTTTTTTATATTTATGGTAAAAATAAAATGTCATTGACGTGATTGTTAATCTTTTTATAACTGTGGAATATTATTCATATGGCCCTCACTATTTGGTATAAATATAACACTTGTCAAAGTAATTACAGCTGAATCTAACTTAATTCAGTGAAATTTAAAATATTATTTTAGTAAAAAAATAAAAAATATTGTACATCACAAAATATCTTAGTTAATAAATAAAAACTATTTGAAAATTTTAACAAAATACATAAAAATTGAATAATAAATTAAAGATAGTATATGAAAATTAAACCTTTAAAATATTTTAGTTGATATATATATATATATATATATATATATTTAAAAAATAAGTAACGCAAAAATTGAAGTAAACTCAATCTAAAATAGTAGGTATCAAAGTAAACTAGAATTGATTAAATACTCAAATAAAACCTAAATTATACATGAGAATCCAAATATGAACTTGAGTCATACAGAAAGCTGAATGGGATCTAATATACATAAAATACAATTATATACTTAAAATCTGTTTTTCATTAAAAAATTAATATTTAAATATTCAAAATTATAATCATAGATTTGATTATATTATTATTCATTTTGGAACAAGATAACCAGTAATCCAAAATATTTGAATCCTTAAGTAAAGTTTAAATTTTGTTAAATTATCTTTTACTAAATTTTATCTTGTTTTGATTTTGAAAAAGTAGATAATTTGATCCCGATTAAAACCAAATAATTCATATAAAAATTTGGATCTAACTATCTCAATCACATAATACCCGATTTATAACAAACCGAGCACAATCCAGAAAATATATCCAAATGGGTGTTAAGTGAATGAAATCGAAAACATGAAAACTTGAGAAGTCTGAGTTGAATACATATAGGTCTTGAATGTCCATATCAAGAGATATACAACTTTGTTTGTTAGTTATAATAAATTATATATTTATTTAAATATTAGTTGATATTTTGAATAATAAAAAGAGGTTGTGGAATTGTGGAATTGAGTTTAATTGTATTATGTGCAAATGGTAACAACTGAATTTGCATAATTGTGGAATTTGACTGAATTTGTGGAATTATGTTACCAGTTACACACTAAATTTAGTGTTTTGATGTTCTTCATCTCCAACTACAACACCAAATATCACACAAAAAATAAAATTGTTATTACATTATTAAATTTAATTTCTTTGTTATTAAATTTCACATTATTATAATTTCTTATATTTTATAATATATTATTTTTTCCTTAGTACAATTTATTATGTTAATTAGTTTTGGATATTCGAGTATTTGATACAGTTCTAATCAATCCCAAATCTTTTGTGTCATAGATCTTTAGACTTATATAAAAACTTGACTAGAGTTTCAGTATAATCTATTTCATTATGTATAGTTTTACAGATTCGGGTAAAATGGTCAGTATCACAGCAAATATGGCATGACAATGTTCACAAACACACAAAAATAAAAGTTTTGGGGTCAAGTATGTCGTTGGGAGGGAGATGTTCTTACACCATATTTAGTGTTTTGCTATGTTGGAGATGACATGAGTATCAAAATTTACTTACACAAAAGACAGTGCCACCAATCTTTTCTTTTATTTTATTCTGAAATTAGTTTTATTTTCAAATCTCGGTAAAACTGGTTCAAGATAAAATATTATGAATAGTGGGAATTTCGGGCCAGCTAAAAAAATTTCTCCCGAGTTAGTTCAATAAGTCTACGGATAACACACTATGTGATTTTACTAATCTCATAACTATGAAAACTATGTGAATATTCTTGATGTTATGGGCGATACAATATGTGAATCTCCGATAACACAATGCTACGTTTCCAAATTCCAGTGACACATAAGCTTTTAGCATTCAGTATTACAATTGAGATCTATTATAAGATGATAGGTTCATAACACTCGTTGGCATCAGGTATATAGGTATCACCATATCATGAATTCAGATTTATCATTAACGAATCTCTCCACCTTTCTTCTTTTATAATTTTCTCGTAAATCATAAGTTTCCTTCATGAGAGTCTGAACTTTTCTTTTGGTTTTAATGAGGGTCTGAAAATACAAGAAAAGTCATGACATCTCTTACCACCTCTTTGCAACACAAGTTTTAACTTCTCTGCCTCATAGTGAGCTCTTTATGGAAGTTCCCCTAGTAACATTAACCACCAGTTTTCTGTAAGACACCCCTCTTTCTCTCATCAATCTTCGAAATTCTTTTGTATCCTTCAAATTATTTCTTTGTAAAAGTGGTATCACAATTCAAAACCAATTGAGTTTGAGTCCATGATTCAAATTTATCTAGTATTATCTATATTTATTTCGATTGTAAGTTACATGCGAATGTCTAATCTAAAAAGATTCATGTTTCAAATGTCTAGTCATAATTATGAGATTGTGTGTTTAGAAGATCACGTATCATAAAATAAAAATTTCTCGAGTGATATGAAAAGTTCATGGGCTACTTCCACTCACTACAAGATTTTGAGTTAGTAAACACAAACCATTATTTATAGTATTATGGTAGTAATTCTTGCTTCCCGTAGCCTACATTAGTTTTCGGTTTCAAGCACAAGAAATTATACCTTTCTCCATTGCATTTTTATAAGAAAATTTAATCTCGAAACAACATAATATAGTACAAATTTCCACAAACAATTTTTCTATATTCGTGGTGATAGAAATATGAAAGATTTGGTATGAAACTCAACATTTATTAAATCAGTTAACAAAAAAAAGCTCAACATTTATTTTGTACAACTAAAAAAGCGAGGGAGAGCCGAAGACAGGTGGCCCAGTGGTGTTGTCACTTTACAAATTCTCAAGGTACCAGGATCGAACCCCCTACCTCCCCCTATCTCCAGAATAGGAGTGAGATTTAAAAAAGCCTAGGCTAGTTGAAAAAAAAGCGAGGGAGTGTGTTTAGGTCTTTGGGCCGTATTGATATCCTCAAATGGGCCGGACCGCCCATGGAAGAGCAATGAATTATGATTCTTCGAAACACAGAACCTCGGACATGTGAAGAAGCTTTACAGTGACGACGGCAATCGGTAAAACGTGAACCACCACAACGTATTACAAACTCTCACCGATCAGCGGTCAGTAGACTCAACCAAACTAGCTGCGAACAGTTGAAATCAACCGCTAAGGACGGATGATGATCTCTCAGTTTTTCGTCTTGTCGCAGCGAGGAGACAACATCGTCTTCCGTGACTGTGAGCTCCATTTCTCTCTTCCCCGATCGGATCCTCTCTGCTTCTTCCTGTTTTTGTTTGAATCTGCTCTGTGGTTGTTGATCTATGTGATCTACTAGCATTTCTTAGATGATGACTTATCTGTTCACCCGAATTTCCATATCAGATTGTACAATATTAGAGAACTATTCAGTTAGCTGGGGAAGATGGATTTTATAGCATTCTTATGATCAATAGACATCTTGAATTCGTCGGTTAACATCATCTGGAAAGTTAATTTTTTTTTTTTCGTTTTGGTGGAGAACTTCAATTAGATTTTCTATATGGGAGTTGAAGAATATTGTTTGTTCAAGCGTATGGGATTTGGTTGAACCACTTGGAAATATGAAGATGTGTAACGTTTTATTGCTACAGACCGCGCTGAGGTGCCCAAAGGCAGTACAGAGACATTCTTCCGTAAAGTCAAATTCTGGAAGGAGGATGGAAATGCAGAGGCACCACCTATCTTTGTAGGTATTATTGTACTGATAGGGGAAAATCACTAATCAGATGTAAACCATAGTGTGTTAAATGAGAATGAATTTCACTCTTCTTATCTCTACTTGTCCTTTGGTATGTCCTGATTGATTGATAATTCTGTTTGGTTCTGAGCTATATATTGGATTTCATCTAACTCTTGTTTTGTGCTTATAGAATGTCGATGGCGTGAACTACTTCCATGTCAAGGTTGTTGGTCTATATTTTGTAGCAACAACGAGAGTTAATGTGTCACCATCTCTTGTTTTGGAGCTTCTACAAAGGATTGCTCGTGTTATTAAGGATTATCTTGGTGTTTTGAATGAAGATTCATTCAGGAAAAATTTTGTACTCGTGTATGAATTGCTAGATGAAGTAATTGTAAGTCTCATCCTGATTTATTAATTATTATTTTCAAGTAAATTTCTGTATAGTAGATTTTCTCTTCGTACTAATTTTGATTCTTAACTATAACTATATTCTCTTGATTAGGATTTTGGTTACGTGCAAACTACATCTACTGAGGTTTTGAAATCCTATATATTCAATGAACCAATAGTTGTTGCTCCTTCACGCCTTCAACCTATTGATCCTGCTGCCATTTTCACGGTAAGATTAATTCTCTTCTTCCTCGTCCTGTTATATGTCACTGACCCCTTGAATTAATTTAATGCAGCAAGGAGCCAAAAGAATGCCTGGAACAGCAGTTACAAAATCGGTTGTAGCTAATGAGCCTGGGGGTCGGAGAAGAGAAGAAATTTTTGTGGACATCATTGAGAAAATTAGTGTTACTTTTAGTTCAAGTGTGAGTAGTTATCTTAATCCACTTTATTATATCCAAAGTACAGAATTCCTGATAGGCTCTCTTCACATTGCCGCAACAAACGATTCATTTCTGTAGATCAAGGCTACGTACTATGTCCTTATATATGTAGCAGCAATTTAGTGGTACTTTTTTTTTCTTGGAAACTATCCATAATTTTTCTGATTTCTGAACAGGGTTATATACTGACTTCTGAGATTGATGGTACCATTCAAATGAAGAGCTATCTTTCTGGTAATCAAGAAATTCGTTTAGCTCTTAATGAAGACCTAAACATCGGAAGAGGAGGAAGATCAGTATATGGTATTTTGCTTAATTCACCCCTTAAAATCGAACATTTTTATCTTGGGAAGGAATCCACGTCAATTCTATCTTGTTTCACTCTTTGAAATCTTGTCTGTTTCCATGGCATTTGGGTTTTGAGAATGCTTTAAATGCAAACTAAGCTGCATGATTCCACTTATAGGCTTCCTTCATAACCATCTGTTTAATATAATATAGCTACTAATGTTGCATTCTTCTGTTTCTTTGAGGCGCATCATTATCAACTACATACACATAAAGTGGCTTTGGTCTAGTATTACGATCTTAACCTTGCTAGCATTAAAAACTTAAGTATAACATCTTTTTTTGTTGTTGTTGTGCAGATTATAGGAGTTCTTCAGGTTCAGGGGTTATTCTTGATGATTGTAACTTTCATGAGTCCGTTCGTCTTGATAGCTTCGATTCAGATAGAACTTTGTCCTTGGTTAGCTTCAAATTTACCACAGGAAACACCTTACCATAGATGTTGTTTTGCTTTTTAACTGGCGTTCTGTTTTCAGGTTCCACCAGATGGTGAATTTCCAGTGATGAATTACCGTATGACCCAGGAGTTCAAGCCTCCTTTTCATGTTAATACCTTGATTGAAGAGGCTGGACGCCTTAAGGTGGAATTTTATGCATACACGTCTTTTGAGTTTGATGGAAAGCTGTACAAAATTCTTAATAGCTCTATAAATCTAATATCAGTGCTTGAGGCGTATATTTCTCCTTTCTGAAATTTAGGCTGAAGTGATTATTAAAATACGTGCTGAGTTCCCTTCAGACATAATTGCAAACACGATTACTCTTCAGATGCCATTGCCAAATTATACTTCCAGGTACATAACTTTTGATTGGCATGTACAGTCCATTACTGAGATACACGAGGAAGAGGGCTAACATGACTTTTCATAAATTCCAGCCATGGTGAAAATGGATTTAATGGATTATGTTTGCTGTAACAGGGCTAGTTTTGATTTAGAACCTGGTGCGGCTGGACAGAGGGCAGATTTCAAGGAAACCAGCAAAATGCTTGAATGGAGTTTAAAGAAGGCAAGTGTTGGAATCTCTCACTTGGCATATTGAAGTATAGTATTGTGCTTCATTTAGCTAATTGTTCGTGTTCCAGATTGTTGGCGGGGCTGAACACACACTGCGTGCAAAGCTGACATTTTCACAGGAATTTCATGGTGACCTGGCCCCTCTAAGACCAAAGTTTTTCTTATTTATTCTTTCAAAGAAAAATAAGCATTGCTGACAATTCTCAGTTTCACTTTAGGTAATATCACAAAGGAAGCAGGGCCTGTGAGCATGACGTTCACGATACCAATGTACAATGTTTCAAAACTTCAGGTAACTATAGTGGCAATTGTGTCGTTACCATTAACAATTATGTTACTCGGTCATCTCTAATGAGTAATGAGTTGGGTAATGCAGGTCAAATACTTGCAGATTGCAAAGAAATCAAGTAGTTATAATCCATATCGTTGGGTGAGATATGTGACACAGGCCAATTCTTATGTGGCTCGGATATAACCTGCTTTCAGATTATGTTTCTCCATCACTTCTCTTGTATGTCTAAGTACTTTCTGATCTCTTCACGATTTTCGGATCATACTTGTTCTTAGAGAATGCTTCGCTGTTCGTGTTGAATGTTGTTCTCTTCAATTGAATGTTCTTTATGCACTTATTTGTTTGGTACCGTTCATCATATGCATTTATTTGTTCTTCACTACAAACATCATATGATCCCTAAACCGTCAAAAATATTCCATGCAGATCAAAGGAAGTCTGTATCCGAGATTCTAAGTTACGCAAATTGCAAAGAAAAATAGGCTGTACATTGAGTTACGATTGGAATAACTTTCTTGACTATAATAGAAATCAAACAACTTATTAGAAAAAAGGTAATTTATGTTTCATTACGTGATACATTTTCATGGGCAAAATCTCTCTTCCCCACTGTACACTACTGCTATATACCACTTCTCATTAACCACGCCTAAGGTTTGTTAATAAAACCACTTCATCTACGTGTAATCAATCTACTTAGTTCTACTACTTGACTTAGTTGGGGTCATTGGACAAAAAACCGTCGTCTTCCTTACCTTTCTCCTCCCAAAGGGTGGTGATGTCTTGAGGTTCCATAGGCTTCTGGAGTAGAACGACTAAGCGGCGAATGCCTTGTGAAGAGAGGAGAAGACAAGGAAGACGATGATGTCGGAGAGGGAGCGTCCGACTGTCCGTGAGCCCGTCCCTGATCTCCAAAAATGAAATCAGCAAAGTCCTCCATGCTTGTACTATCTGTGCTACAAGAGCATTCATCTGAGTTACTGTCAAAGAGAGAAGAAGTGTCACTCGACGAGTCATCTTCTAAAATTCTCTGCAGCCTCTGGAAACTGGAATAAAATGACTGTATATTGCCAGGCCAAACACCATTGGGAGTGTTAGGCACATGTCGTATTGATGTGGGACTCTTCTCATTAGCCTTATGTACTGGCACTTTGCCTTTTTTATAGGATGCTTCAGTTTTGGTACATACTGATAACCTTGGAGGCATTGGAGAGCACCTGTAGTCAATTTATCATACATATACCATAAGTAACCAGATCGAATACAATCCACAATCTTAAAGAGTGTGAGATAATAAATCATTTACCTTGCGTAGAACAACATATACGCTTCCTTTGTCAAGATCCTTTCAACATCCGAAGTTACCACCTGAAGATGACGAGGCAAAAACACTGTAAACCTAAAATGTTGTCAAAAAGAGGTAGAAAACTTCTAGTGGCTTCAAAAGTTCAACAACTAACAAACCCAAGTGAAAAGGTAACTGACAACTAAAGCTTACATTGAAAGTACTTTACAACATTGTTTTGGATGGATAACATTTGAGCAACTTACCGTGCTATCATCAGCCTTGTACCATTTGTTTTGACTGTTTCTAATATAGCACACATAGTGACCAGAAAAATGCGGCATTCATTACATCCAAGTGAACAATGACTCCATAGAGTTTGTAGTCATGAGATTTTTCATTTCCTCTACTGACATATGGAGCCAAATCTAGAGTTTCTGGAAACCTGATCAACTTATTGAGCTTCCCGAATTTCCCTGCCTTTAAAAATCAAGTGTCAGGAAATTGTGAGGAAACAAGAAAACAAAAATGAGACTCAACAGAAACAAACAAATTCTCATCGCGAAACATTATTTACCTGGAATCGTTTTAGTGCGATTGTAAGGACACTGGGAGGCTCCACTATTTTCAGCTTCTTTTTGGCCCTCTCATAGGATTTACAGCTGCTCACAGAAAACAAAATAAGTTAGCAGCCATCAACCATTGAGTGTTAACCTCACTGCCAGAATCGAATGTAAGTTTTATAAGAGGCTAGAGGTGATTGGTTCCAACTAAGCAAACAAAAGACTGATACCAATTGTGATAATTATGTTTTAATAATAAGTTGGGTATTGTAAATGAAATACTTTGAAGGGAATCCTGCCCACCTCAGAACCATATATAAAGATCATGCAGCAAAACAATGGAAAAAGAATTGAAATATCAAAAGACCCGCACGAAGTTCAACAAATGAAAAGGAAATGCAAACCAACCTGCCACATCTGTATTTGTTTTCTCCATCCAATATCTCAGTCCTTGTAAATCGACGCAAAGCATCATCCAAGGTGCTAATATCCCCATCAATCTCAACCGTGAGATCCATCATTTTCTCACGTTGTTCAGATTTTCCTTGACATTTGATGCATTTAATCTGGCAGATATTCAATTATTTCAAATAAAAAGCAAACGACCAGGATTACTACTCCTTCCAAAAAAATGTACAGTGAGTAAAGTAGAATTATACTAGGTAATGATACCTTTGATCGGAGGTATCCCCCAAATGTCAAACCAATAAGCGTTGTATCTTCTAATTTGCTAGTTTTCGGTATATCATATTCAGATGCCTTAATGCACACAGACTGCATTGTGTCAACAACAAACCTGCAAAACACAAGAAAAAAAATTCAATTATATTAAGATCCCTCCAATTGTAATATACACATGTATCAAAGTTAGTTTGATTCCAGATTTGTCAGTTCACCTAAGAAATTCATGTGCATCTTCTTCCTTGCCATTCCCAAGAAAGATTCCCATATTCTGCAGCTGAGATAACAACGCATTAGGCGACAGTGGAGACTTCCCTTCTTTTGCATTTATGACCAGCTTCTCAAACCCGCAGGTGAAGCACTGTTCTTTGTTTGGACCTACAGTTAAACGACCTATTAAGAGCTTGATATAACAGTTATAATAAAATATAACCTTCCGACATAAGCAGCATAAGAGAAGAACTTAGAACCAGAGACGCACATGCTCTAGAATGAAATTGCTGTAGGAAGTACGTCGTCAGAGGAGGAGTGAAAATCAAGCATTGGAAGACAACATTAGCAAAGCAGCTGCAACAAATAGAGTATTTTTTCGCATAAGCGAATGTGAGCTACAAATTATTGGATTTCTTTGCAGCACAAGCTGAAGACTATAAGTTATAACAGCCACAAAAGAACATGAACTTCTTCAGAAAGCATAAATTCCAGTAAAGACTATGAAAGGAGTAGATTGGGTTTACCTATTGCCAACATTGATGAGTCCACAAGGCTGGAGTTCAATTTTATTTGTATATAGCTTAGCAAAGACTTCATATGGAAAGAGCCACTGCATGTCACAAACAAATTGATAAGAATAAAAAGCTTTGCTGATTTGTTGAGTTAGGAAGTAAGTATTAAAGAATGAAGAAAGAATCCTAGAATTCAGAGATACCTTATGACAATGTCTTCCTGTTATCTCATTCTCAGCTGATGACTTCGGTTTGGTCCACTGGTCTACAACTTTGAGTACTGATGCCTTCAAACCACTTCTTCCATGTTGAGAATTTACACAGTGAATGGCAACACCATTGTGTTTCTGATGGTCATGAACTCTTCCAGATTTTGCACCTAGAGGAGGATGTTTCATAACATCAGCACACTCCCTAGTACTTGCGGCCTTGGATGCCAAAAGTTGGACTTCCCCAATCTTCAAAGGGGCCAACATACAGCTACTTCTACTACTGGTGCTCTTTAACTTCTGAACAGTCACCGAGGACAAATTAGTAGTGTCCAAAGGACTCAATGCTTTAGTAGAAGAGGATGCTGGTAATGAAAATTCAGCTTCATCAGATCTTTTTGCATTTCTTTCTTTTAATTTCACTTCATCAGAAGAATTATTCGTCCTGAATGCAGCCCTAGGAGCTTGTTCTGAAATGCTACTTCTATGCTCAGAAACTTTAGCAGTTGAGGTCTCTCTAGAGGAGTCAAAGGAGAAATGCAAAGGGGATTTACCAGGTCCACCAGATTTAGAGCGATCACGATTCTCACTTATCCGTTCTGCTGAGAGAAGAGCCGTACCCCAAAAATCAGATGATTTTAGAGGAGACACGACAGTGGATCCTGGATTTCTATCCATAACTAATGAGTGTAAATTACTTGATTGGCTTTGGTTCTGCCCATCATCACCCCCAGGCCTATGCCCACTTAATTTAGGCATTTTAGCGAGGTTATCAACTGACTCAACCAAATGCACAAATTTAGGAGACAACGGTTTAGATGGAGCATCATCAATGGTGCCAAAACAGGTCTCGTCTGACTCAACAGAAACATAAGCATCAAGTGCGGACTCTAATCTCTCGGAATCAGATGAACTGAAGCTCTCACATAGAGAGCTATCATCGCCGGAGTCATTACGGGGGGAGGAGGAGAAGCCAGAAAATGAGGATCCAGATGTTTCGGCAACAGAAACAGCTTCTTCCTTGTCTATAAGGTCGTCTTTGTTATCTGCAATATCTCCATCACCATCTACAGGAGATCTGGCAGGTTTAGAGACTATTTCTTCCCTGACTGGAATAGTAAATGGTTCTGGATGCAGCAATAAAGTTTCACCAAGAGTATTCCTTTCATTTTCTTCTCTGAATTTCAAATCAAAGTCACTTTTCTCATCCTCAGTATCATATGTAATGGAAGCAGGACGACACTCATCTCTGTGACCTTGCCGCCAGTGGATGATTTGACATTTCCCAGAACTGGAAAAGAAAAAAAGCGAAATAAGTTAAGATGTAGCAACTATTACTAGGACATGCTGGAAACGAAATTTCAAGACACAAAAGAGAAAGATAGAGAATTTAACAGATATTATAATGTACTGCTTAAGCAATCTAATAGAGATAATTATACAATAGCACATTGTCCCCCACAGATCAGCCACAATTCAAAATTTCACTTCGTCCCAAGCTAACTAATCCCCCATAACTTTGGTTGCAAAGACAATGGCGTCACTTTTGTAAAATCTCTGGTCCAGTGATATATTCCAAAATATCAGATGCACAATGAGTATTGCTAAAGTTACAGAACTGCATCTAATTCTTTCCTTTTTTATCAACCAATCCAATTCATCACGCCTCGCAAGGGGAATAAATGCAATCATAACTTAAGGATCACACAAACTTCAATTTTTAGACATATAGGATAGCAGCATACCAATAACGAACAGCTTTGCACCGAGAGCATCGAGTGGTGGCAACACAGTAACAAACAGGACACTGGAAGCTATTAGAGACGACGGGAACAGAAGAGAACTCAACAGAGGCTTCTAGCTCAGCCCTAGCAGCCTCTTCAGACGCATGAATAAGAAGTCTCCTAATCTCCTCCCTTCTTCGGGTCGCAAGCCTCCATTTATGTCGAACAAATAGACCAAATAAAGGTACAAAAAGACAGATCACAAGAAATAGACTCGAAATCCCTAGATCCAAAACAAGGAGCATTTATTCTCCACCAGATGCACAAACGATTGGAATTAGATTGACCACCAACCATAGATTTCACCGGCAAAATAGCCGGGACAAAGATGACTGTGAGGATCACTCCGGCGATTTGGCATGCAGAGAACCCCAGAAATCGTGTCGCAGTTGATCCGCTGGTGGGTAAGCTTCCAGAAAAAAGTAAGACCCACAAAAATCCGAGATCACAAGAATAGAGAAAACCCTCGAGAGCCCCAAGTAGATCTATCTATATATTATCTGAAAAAAGGAAAACTGAAAATCTGGTGCTTCAGGTTTAGGGTTTCCTAGGAAGAAAAAAAGATGAAACGAGTTGAGAGATTCTTCGGTAGGAGCAGGAAGAAAATAGAAGGATATTACTTTTCTAAACCAAGACGTTTTCTTTTTCATTACCAGAATTTCTCTTTTTTTTACTTACCTTTTTTTAAGTCATTTGGAAATTTCTCTATCACTAGGAGTTCTTCTAAAACAATAGTTGGACTAAAATATGGTTTCAAAGATTTGGATTTAATGAAAAAACTATACATTTCAGTCAACCAAATTGGCTAAATATTATTTGTTATGTTGAGTTAGGAAAAAAATGGAAGAAGATTTTACAGCCAAGTTGGAAGAAGAGGACAAAAGTAAGAATAGATGCAAACACACTTATTCGATTACCCAAGAGTCATCTATTGGATAATTATTTTCTAACAAAAATCTTCTATTATTTCACTGCAAAAAAAAAAAAAGAAAGAATTAGTTGGATGGATAAGACTTTATATTCATGGTCTAAGAACTTAATCTTCACAAATTTTATTTAATTAGTGGTAAAAATGTTAACTAAATTATCATGACTACCAAATTTTTTTTAAAAATTGACAACCATATAAAATATGTTAATTTAATATTTTTTAGTGGGAATAGTAACCTTTTCCGAGTACCTATGTCAAACTAATTCGCAAAACAAAACAAAAAAATCAGGAAATAAACTAACGTAATAAGAACGAGACATTGATTCTGATAGGTCCACTCTTCGAATTGTAGTACGATATTTAGTAATATCACAGATGTTAACAACAAGTCGCTTTGGCCGAGTGGTTAAGGCGTGTGCCTGCTAAGTACATGGGGTTTCCCCGCGAGAGTTCGAATCTCTCAGGCGACGATTTATTTTTTTTGTTTTCAAGAGGCCCAATTAACCTTACTCGTACAAGCCCAATAAAGGGAGCTATGGGCCGTCTCTGACTCACTTATTACACGTCTGTATAGTAACTAACATTGAGTAGCTTCGAACCGGCGAGGTTGACTTCACTTTCATTTCAAATTAGGGTTCCATGTTTTATGATTAGACCACTCTCAGTTGCTTAAAGCAGTCGTCAACATTTTACATTCAGAACCGCGTCAGAAACTCATGCTACAAATACTTCTCTTTCCCTCTTCTTCGCCTTCCACACACATCTCAGTTCCTTCTCTCTCTCTTTCAATTTCACAACAATGGGTGTTAAAAGCTTTGTGGAAGGTGGCATTGCCTCTGTAATCGCCGGTTGCTCCACTCACCCTCTAGATCTCATCAAGGTTCGCCTTCAGCTCCACGGCGAAACTCCTTCCTCCACCACCGTTAATCTCCTTCGTCCAGCTCTCGCTTTCCCTAATTCTCCCGCAGCTTTTATGGCCACGACCACTACCTCTTCGGTTCCTAAAGTAGGACCGATTTCCCTCGGATTTAATATCGTCAAGACGGAAGGCGCCCTCGCGTTATTCTCCGGCGTGTCGGCTACACTTCTCCGGCAGACTCTGTATTCCACCACCAGGATGGGTCTCTACGAAATGCTAAAGAATAAATGGTCTGATCCTGAGTCAGGTAAGCTTAATCTGACTCGAAAGATCGGTGCGGGTCTCGTCGCCGGCGGAATCGGATCCGCCGTCGGAAATCCAGCCGATGTAGCGATGGTTAGGATGCAAGCGGATGGAAGGCTTCCTCTGTCACAGCGTCGTAATTACGCAGGAGTAGGAGACGCAATCACAAGAATGGCGAAGAGTGAAGGTGTAGGGAGCTTGTGGCGTGGATCGGCACTAACGATTAACAGAGCGATGATAGTTACGGCAGCTCAGCTTGCGTCGTACGATCAGATCAAGGAAGGAATAATAGAGAGTAATGTGATGAAGGATGGTCTAGGAACTCATGTGGTGGCGAGTTTCGCGGCGGGGTTTGTTGCGGCGGTTGCGTCGAATCCGGTGGATGTGATAAAGACGAGAGTGATGAATATGAAGGTGGAGGCGCGTGGTGGGGAGGTTCCGTACACTGGCGCGTGGGATTGTGCGGTTAAGACTGTTAGAGCAGAAGGAGCAATGGCTCTTTATAAAGGATTTATTCCTACTGTTTGTAGGCAAGGACCTTTTACTGTTGTTCTCTTCGTTACGTTGGAGCAAGTCAGGAAGCTGCTTCGGGATTTTTGATTCATTCTTATTATAGATGATGACGAGTAAGAAGAAATCAGAGACTTGATTTATTCATTTTTTAAAACAAAAGGGAAAAGAGGAATTCAATATATTTTTGTTGTTACTAAATACACAATTCAATCTTTGTCTATACTGATCAGTGAATATCTCTCTACTAATAACAATCCAACGCACAGTTAAACAACACAAACAGAAATAAAGGAAGTTTATTTGGTTTCCAAAAAGATAAAGTGAAGCAAATAAGAGAGAGAGACTAAAAAGAATGAAGTTATCTGTTGTCGGGTTGAAAAGAATAGGCATAAGTGGAGGACCTGGAGTTAAAAAATGGCGGCTGTACATGTGAGGATGAGGATAATACAGAGTATCATCTGGAAAAGGTTCTTGGTGTAGTGGTGGGATGGCTTCCTCCAGATGATCCTCTGTTTCTGTCTCCTCCTCCGTTCTCGGATCTTCCTCTGTCAAGAACATGTGGGCTCTGGATTTTGCTGCTATCTCCAGAAGATGTATCCTGGTTCGATCCTGTTCCTTTTCCAGTTTCTTCTGATACACGGTTTAGCCCCGAAGATGGACTGGCTTGCCCTGGACTTTTTCCTTTATCCATGTTTTGGAGCTCGTTTGCGATCTGACTCCGTCTCTCCTTCAGAAAGTTAAGTCGCATTGTCAATTTTGAAAGTGCAGAAGTTGTTGTGCTTCCCTGTTTGTTGCATTCAGCTTCTAGTTATGCAATTTTAGTGGTATGTTCTGTTCTTTCAGTATGAAATTTACCTCTCCCTTTGAGCCGGACCTCTTAGACATGCCCGCCAACTTTGAGTTTCCACGTGGGATTTCTTGTTGCGAGCCTTTGCTCCGTGAATCCTGCTGCTTCTCCGTTTCAGTTTCTTTTGCAACCCCTTGCCCATCCTGCAAAATGTTACCCATCTGTAGTTAATATCTACAGACAACGAAAATACAACAGACTTGATAGACATCGATGTTTACAGTGAGTTTTACCTTGGACGTTAAACCGTGAGTAGAGCCTGATTCGGTATCTTTTTGTTTCTCCTTCCTGTGTGACAAAGTTGTAACAAAACTAGTACTTAGCTTTGATATGATCTAAAGCATAGGCTGTGAGGTTGCAGGTATCTGTTGATGAATCCTTACATCTTGTGCTCTGGAGTTCTCCGAGATTCTTTGCTTGCACCATGCGTAGAAACAGAGGCTTTTACGTCTTGTTGACCAAGTCGATTTTCAAGATCATCAACCTTATGCTCCAAGTTGGCAATATCAGCCTCCGCCTGTGCTACGTCTTGCAGATCTTTCTTCAACTGTAAACATGTCTTACAAGTTAGATAAAGGTGCATATAACAATACAAAAGTCAACTAGTTGCTAAACGACAATGAAGAGGAGCAACCGTTTCATCGATTGTTTCTGGAATGGTTTGATTCCCTTTTGACATGTTCAGTCCTGTTTCCAGAGCCAATTTCCTGTCCCTCTCCTGCTGCAATTGTTCTTGTAGTCTTCCCACCTAGACGAAGGTAAAGCACATTCATATAACTAAATGTAAACATTCAATAATAACAAACTTCACACAGCTACAAAATTGTTTAAGTTTACACTTACATCTTGCTCTAGAGCATGGCGCCGCGCATACAAAGCCTTCTTCCGTCGTTCCAAACTAGCCTGTAGAACTTCATTGCTTTTACCCTGTTCTATCAAAAATGGAGGTTGTTACAGGTCACATACTCATTAAAACCACCACTTGTATAGCCCAACGAGTTGGCAAAAGCAAAATAGTCAAGGATTCATAGTGACCTCTTCTGTAATTTTGTTCTGCAGCTCCAATTTGGTTGACTCAAGTCTCTCAATGTCAGAACTGCCGAATATTAACATTGTCAGATGAAATATCTATAAAGACCACATTAATTCTAGTCCAAACAAATAAAAAGTTATGTAAGACAAATAAAGATATAAATTATTTCTAGAGATGATGATACTTACTCGTCCTCGTCCACTTCCAGTGAGTAATCAACAGATTCCATCGGCAGGTTTTTCTTCCCCTGAACACATACCCAAATTTTTACTAAACGTCTGGATTCCTCGCGTAATAGAAAAAAAAAAACATAAAGAGCTGGGCCCTCGGGTAATAAAGGCAGAAGAAAAAGGAACGTACAGAGGTACGGCCCCAGTTTCGTTTACTTCCTTCTGCTGCCTCGGATGATAGTGACGGTTTCTTAGTGCCAGATGGTGTTGATGAATTCCTATCCTCAGCTGTCGAGGCATCTACATCAGCCTTTATCTTTGTGTTATCAGCACCTTTAACCACGGTACGCTCATCCTTTTTTCCGTCATGGTGCCGTGGTAGTGAAGATAGTCTGGAGCCGGATGAAAGCCTCGTAGGCTCCTTACTTCTTTTTGGGGTCTTTGTACCAACGCTTACTTTATCATCTATCTGCAGAAAATAATTACATGAGCAGAAATAATTACTATGTTCTTGCAAAGAAAATCTCCAAGTGATAAAGAATGAGGAGTGAGGACTAATGAATCAATCTAAACTTTGAACGACATTCTAGAAATTTAAATATGCAATTCTAGAATATTTTTCCGAATAATGGATTAAATAATGAAGGTTCGTATAGGACCGTGCCTCATGGTCGTCAGGATCTATGCTGTCCGCATAGTCTTCGTCTGAGGCGGCACTCTCACTGTATGATCCGTTAGATCCATTGTCCACGTCCTCTTCCTCATCTGTGTACTCATCAGATCCCTGTGAGCCATCTTCGTTGTCATCATCATACTCTTCATCATCAGTTCCCTCCTCCGTCCCACTACCACTCTCTTCTGAGTCACTGTACAAACCGGGCGACAAGCTACCTTCCTGCAGACATGGACCATTTATGTAGTTAGTAGTCAGTGTCTGGAAATAAGCACATAGGTACAGAAGTTGTCATATCGCATTGCCTCAAAGGTTTTCACTATACTACTACAATAAAGAGTGGATTACTATGCTGAATGGTAACCACTTCATCAATCATGATTATGTGACTAAGAAGGCCCTTAATTATAAAGAAAAAGGAGGAAAGAAGTAGAATCTTACTCCAAATATAAAGTCATATTCTTCTAATAATGTTATCACAATTGCCTGCGCATGATTAGCCGCGGCAGCTGCTTGCAGAAGTTGCATAGAGCCATCACCACCGACATCAAAATCATTTTCAATTTCACAGTCACCAGCCAGAAGGGGACGAAGAAGTAAAGGCGCCATACAAGCTGCGACGGCGTTTGTATTCATTCGGTTCACATTTTTGTTAGAGGCTATAGTCTGCATCATCATCAGGATTCTTGCAAGAGGACAAACAAACAAAATTAATTTCAAAAGTCATTAAAATTGGAGGTGAAAGGCTCTATAGGGTTTGAGGAGTTCAACGACTGGTAGTTTGGCACATATACTTGGTAGAAAAGTAAGTAGGAAAATCAAAGGGAATGCTGTACTTATGCTCTCCATTAACGGTTAATTTCTAAGCTCTTGTAAGCTAAACTTGGAAACAAAAAAGAAACTACCTTTGCAATAGGCGACGATTAGGTTCAGGGAATGATTCACAGATTGCTGCCCGCATAGCATTGACTCTATTGCCACGGTCAGTACCTGAAAAAGTTACGCGTCAGGAAAGGAAAAAGAAAGTGTTGCAAGGAAAAAAGGCAAACAGAATCCATTTTTATAGCATATATGAACATGCTCAGATGTCAATAAAGTAAAACAGAAACAGATATGTTCAAAGCTTTATTCCTCTCATAATTTGTTATAAAACAAGAAAGGGCTCAGTCAACCGGAACCTGAAGGAGACTTAAATGTCGCTCAAGTTCATTATCACTAATTCTCGATGCTGACAGAGTTCTAAAAAATTTCGAACAATATGCCACATTGTACCAAAAATTAAAGAAAATATAAATACCACAAAGAGGATCTATATGTCCAAAAAGTGATTTCCAGCCAGCTTTAACTTTGAGAAATGTGATTGTCCTTTAGAGGAAGCAATGCAATGATCACAGTACACCCCAAGAAAGATATTTAGCTAACTGGGAAACAGTGATATCTAGCTCTGATGGAGCACCAAAAAAATGACACTCACACAATAAAGAAAAAAGAGAATGATGAACTTACGGCAAGCTTCCAGAAGGGCGTTGCAACAAGATGCAGGTACCGGAGAGGAAGGCAACTCTCTAAGAAAGTACTGCACATTTATCGCTACAGTTAGAAACGATTAAGAGTGAAAGGCTATCTCCACATTGTAGTGAATTATAGTAGGTACCTTAAGACAATCAGCAATAATATGAGCATCCTCCCCAGGAGTGAACTCATTTTTCCCTGAACCAAGTTACTACGTATCAATACTTTTTACAAAGTAAGTATCAACGATAAAAGAATAAATACGGGTAATCGTGTACATATACAGAGAAACTCAAACCTTGCTCATATTCGCGAATCCGGCGTTCCACATCATCAACATCTGCAGCTTGCCTCAAGATTCCTTCTATCCTAACTCCTGCAAGATATTGTTGTCTTTTTCAGCTCAGGGTGAGAAAAAGAAAGCAGCAAATCAAGCTTAAAGCATGCAAGTAATACCATGATCTTCAACAAATCTAAGGGCCTTTTCCAAGAAAGATGGAGCTCCATCAACATCTTCTAGAGCAAGTAATACAGGTCTTCCAAGGACGGTTGATTTTGCTGGTGTCTCATCTTCTGTAAGAATATCGAAAAGTAAATCATAGATTAATGAACGAAACGGGAAACTAATTGTGGGATGTCACCGGTTATCTAAAATATAGCCATATTCGTGTAAGCCTTTCAATACAAACTGGTCAGCCTTAATATCCAGACGAAGCATGTTAACATGCTAATATTTCCACGTTGTTCGTTTTCTAAAAGGAAAGAAACTTGGACACTCTTACAGCACTTACGACAGTTCTTGTTATACATCAGTATCTAAAAACTAAAACCATTGAAAAGGTGACAAACATACTCTTTTCATCAACACCAGCAGGAGAATCTGCATGATCATTCCTGAAAATACCATTTTGACCCATAACATGGGAAGCACTAGGTGCTTGTGTCAAAGCGTTTTCCAGAGCAGATTTCCACTCGTATAGATCCTCCATAGTGTCAGCCTGCAAAAATATCACATCATAAGATGAGGTGTGTAGTACTCATGTAGTTAAAAGAAATCAAAGGAATGGTTATAAGATGAAGAAGAAAAGATTGATATAAAATTTCAGAGGGTAAAATAGAATGCAAGATGAGGTGGATGCAGCTGATAATAACAAGATCAAGGAGACCAATAACAGAAACAAAAGCTTTGAGAAAACCTTGAGGGTAAAGGCGCGTCCATCACGACCATCGGGAAAGAGAACAGTCAACAGCTTTTTATCTGCCTTAACAACCACACTAAGATATAGTCCGAAGTTATACGATGTCAGTAACACCGAACCAGATGAAAGCATAATACATCGGTTAGATGCTATTCGATTATACAAAGAAAAATATTTAATGATTCGAACAAATAAGCCAACCTGCCTGAATTGTTGAGATCAATTCCCCCAAGGGTCAAATTGACCTCACTGCCCTTCTGTTGGACTGCGCTCTGAAAAATAAAGCAGAAAAACATGAGATACTTACCTCTGTAATGATTGTTTCATGTCTTGTATCTAATATAGGATTTTCACAAATTTCTTCAAAGCAAATGTCTTTATTCATTTAAACGTCTTTTGGTACTTTCTCCCGGATTTAAATAATATAAGCGAGAAATCTAATGGCTAGACGCTCTTTACATCTTCCATTATCAAGTAAAAAACTTCTTGCTCTTATACTTTGGAGCTCTATCCTAGTGTCAAATGCCAATGTGAGCCAAGCATTCAAAAATATAAAGAAAGTGTTGAATGAAATCTCATAATTACAGAAGACCTTTGCAGCTCTAGAAAGTAGACAAGCAGATAACACTTCAAAGCACCACTCATCAGAATATAAATGCTTACCGGGTCACTTCGAAAGAAAACCAGTGATGTACGAGTTAAAATAAACCATCTTTTCTTCCATGATGTCCACCCAATCCCTGTGTTAGATGAAACAAAAGGTGGTGAGAGGCAATTTGGACGACCACATGTTAGTCAAGTGCTTGTTCTACTGTATTAATGTATCACATCTAGGTTCAGCCCACAAAAATGCAGCCTACAAACCACACTTCACGTGAGATATGTCCTTATTAACTGCTAGTAACAGTTATCCCCAGTAAGAAACAAGATAGCATCTCATCCTAAGAAGGAATTTATACAGAACAACTCTCACTAAAGCTATATCATCTTAAAAATAAAACATACCTTTTGATGAAATAGATAGTGGTCCACTCTTGAAAACCTACAAAGTAATTGAAATCGACATAAACAAAATCATGAGAGTCAGAGATCTCTAACATGAAAATCAACAACATACGCAAAGTCACAGGATCCCTGTGTATAAGCATTGACACCATTGGATATTGTGCTTGCATTCGAAGGAAATCACAACATCTTGGCTTCAATTAAAAAACATTCTTCGTAAATAAAATGCAAATGCAAATAGATGGTAAGTATACGGTCTGCTTTGTGTGTCAAAACAGAAACTAAACTGGTGTGTTTTCATTAAAAGCAACTGTAATAGTTTAATGTTAAATTGCATAACTCAATGCGTAAGTGAATGATGCAGAAAAGAAAACCCAATTCCATGGAAGCATATACCAATACTCGAATGTAATTTGCTCATCCGGAAACAAGCACAAGCCTAACGAGTAAATGAATGTTCATCATCCCGATGACGAAGAAAAAAAAAACAGGTAGTATTTAACCAAATACTCAAAGAATCACGATCGAGAATGAGACTTCGAACAAGCATGACACTAGTATTTTGTCCCATTACAGTGGAAATTTCAAGCAAATGTCCTCGTCAGAAAATTAATAAACGCGCAATCAGAGTATGAATTATGTACCGTGTTTCCAGCACGGGAACGCGTATCTGCATTTCCAGACTGCGCAGGCGGAATGCTACAGGTATCACCCTAAGATCGGAGAAGAAAAACAAAAACAAATTCATAATCTGAAAGCATCAGAAGAAAGAATCATATTCGAAATAAGAATAGAGAGAGATGTACATGATGTTCCTGATCTTCTTCATGAGAGCTAAGTTGCTGCGGCTGCTGGTTTTGTTGTTGTTGTTGTGGTGGTGGCTGTTGCGGTTGCACCTGAGGAGGCTGTGAAGAAGAAGAATCTGCGTTTTTGTTAGCCATAACTCGGTTCACGCCATTGACGTACGGCACTAAATCCAAAAGAGAGAGAAGAAAATCTGATAAAATTCGCAGAGGAAAAGACAATTAGATCAGAGACGATTCATAAATCCCAGAAACAAACCGTGATGTAGGGGAGATGGATGATGATAATTACTAATTTATTAATTTTAAAAATTTAAAAAGAATATAGCAATTTGGTATTTTAGGGCGAGAGAAATGAGAAATGAGAAATGAGAAATGGTAAGAGATGAGATTGAATGTGTTTGAAGGAGGGAAGAGGTTCAGCGATAAAATTGGGCTGAAAATGAGGAATCCTGCTTTTATTCAACAGTTGGACACGTCATCATCCTTCTTTTCTTCTTTGGAGGGAAATATTTCCCTCTTTCTCCAAAACCATTTCTTAAACAACACTAAAATGAAATTAAACACTAATTACATTTAAAGACATTATTACTTGCATAAATCAGAACCTATAATAAAGTTTGATTTTGTGATTACAACAAAGGAAACAGTAATAATGACAACCTTGCAATAGCGTCAGTTGACCCTAGGACATTTGTATATGTACTGAATCGTGCTAAGCACGACCATCTTTTCTTTTTTGTGTGAATTGATTAGTAACAAGTTGTGTCTACTTATGATCTAATTTGGTTTTGATAAGTAAGTAGTATTAAAAGGTACGAGACCAATAATATAAAAACAAGTGATCTTTTGGATAATGCTGCAGCGTGCATGGGGACTCGTTCATTCGTCTCGTTTTCAATATGCTAGTTGTAGGTAGAGAGCTGTGTCCCTTTTTTGGAACCCATAATCCCAAAAATTGTTGTGGCATAGTGGTAAGGGCCTTGTGTGTTGGCTTCCTCTCCACTGTTCGAAACTAGCATGCCTCCATGGAAATTGATATTTACAAAATCTTTTAAAATTTTCAAACATTGAAACATAAAATGGAAATCTTTTATTAAGTTTGAAACAAAGGATTCCAAAAAATAAAAGCAAATAGTGCTGATAGTTTTTTTTTTCTTTTTCTTATAGTTGCATATATTTTTTTTGTCTAGATCGAAAAAATCTGATCTATAGTTTAAAACCCCATATTTTAAAATATCTTTTTAATTTATTAGTATAGTAGGGAAGAATAAAATCTCGATACCATAAATCATTAACTGGATCATCCTAACCACTAGAGTGACAGTAAGTCGATTTGTTGACAAATAAAAGGAAATCAAAAATTTCAAAAAAAAAATAAAAATTGTAATAAAAATATGGAATAATAGACTACTCTTAATAAAAAAATAGGATGATACAAATATTGATAAAAGAATATTAATAATTCTAAAATGATAATGAAAAATTCCAAATTACAAAAGAAATATTAAATTTATAAGTTGTGTCATAAGAAAGATTGTATGGTTCAACTATTATATCAGTAAAAAAAATAGTAAGAAATGTTGATTACAAGAATTCAGTGAAATAGTTCATTGAAACAAAATGAAGAAAAATTATGAATGTAGTTTTTTGTGTGTTTAAGTTTGTTTTGTTTTATTAATAGATTTTTATCAATTGTATCATATAAAGAAAAAAGTTTATAAAGTCTTTTTTTATTGAATTATTTCTAGGCTTCTCTAATCCTAGGTATAACGACTGGTCGTAGGTGCTTGACATGTTAAATAAGGCCTAAGTATCTAAAAATCAAATTTGAGTTTTTAGATTTTTGTTCTATTAAATTTTTATAATAATTTTGATAAAAAAAATTCAAATTCGAATCCGATCTATTTCGAATAAATCCTTAATATATATATATATATATTGTCAACTGAATAATTTATTACTATCTCACTATAAAATATATTACGGAATAGATCTTAATTCAATGAAATCAAAAATCCAAAATTCAAAAAAGTTTAATTCAAACCCAAACAAATACATGTGTGATTACGTAGACTTATTTTGGAGATAGGGGGTAAACTTGACCATTCTTATAAAACTCTTTAATTATACATACATATAATTTATTTTTTATTTTTTTGGATATTAAATTTGTTATGGTTTTGTTTACCCCAAATTTTTTTTTCCTAGAAT